>CABFOW010000175.1:0-42930 GCA_902141385.1 Timema californicum
GTGTGTGTGTGTGTGTGTGTGTGTGTGTGTGTGTGTGTGTGTGTGTGTGTCAAACCTCCTTCTATAAAATATTTTTTGATCTTTTTCTCTAAGCACCGCGTCTTACTACCGTTCGAGTTATACGCTTATGTACTAATTTACACTAATGGTTTAAGGATTAGAACGGTTTAATTGAGAAGATGTGCACCCGCATTTGCGTGTAAGGAGAGTGAAAATCATCTAGGAAAAACCCTCAGTGCATCCGATATACCCGTCATCGATAGTCTAGTCAAGCACGAGAGTAGTGCGTTAGACCACGCGGCCACCGAAGCGGCTTTTTGAACTATTAAACTGATGTTTACTAGATTCATTATATTCATAGGCACATCCTCAAGACATTTCTTTATATTTTTGTTCAAAATAGAACACTACAATATCAATTTGATACAATATTTAAATAAAGCTGAAATATTTTTAAATATATGAAATTGGTGTCTAAATTTATACTAAAGCTTTATCTGAAAATTGTGTTCTTTTTCAACCAAACTTAGTAATCATACGTATTCTACATTGACAAGTTATTAAAACTATTGAATTAAAATCATATGTAAAAGATTTGGACCAATTTCGCGTGTTAACTTTTTATCACATCGTTTGTAAATTCAGTATAATCAAAAATTTAGAAAAATTATCTATCATAGTCAAACATTAGTTAGTAAAACTAATTAACAAAACCGAAAGTACATGTTCCTTTTGTTTATTTTTTAAATTTTGTCTACCATTACGATTTATACAAAATTATTTAAAATAGTTATCTTCATATAAAACGCTATTTTTTGCCAAAGTATTTTTTTATATAATTTTTTGCTTGACGAGAAATGTTTTTTAATGCATTTGAGAAACAAATTGATAAAAAAAAAATCTTTTCTACCCGAACAATGAAGTATAGCTCAATCAACTTCGAATTTTATGAAAATAATGTTTAACTTATGATAAATTATCAATATAACTCCATCTAATTAAGAGACGAAGAGAATACAAAAAGATGGGACTGAACTCTTTGTGAGTTGTGAGCTGTAGTGTTTACGTACGTACAGTACATAGACTACGTATAAACTTACAGACGATTGCACAGGGTTCTAGCAATAGACTAGACCACCGATGACGGGGAGATCGAGGTTTGAATCTCGGTCGGGTATACTAAAGTGGTTTTCCCCTCTCCTTTCATGCAAATATGGGTACACTTTATCATTATAGTAGATAGTAGATAAACCTATAATCCGAACAGGTGCTAAAAAACGGCAAAGAGCGATTTTTTTTGTTATTTTACATTAAAATTAAATTCGATCGAATCAACATTTACAGACAAGTATTTTAATATATTAGTATAAATGTTTCATTAAATATTATAAATTTTAATGTGTGTTGCAAGTGAAATTTAAGCAGTTGTGCTCATTTTATTAACGCACGTAGCCAAGAATGCAACGATTGGGAATAGAGGACAACTACAGGAACTATTTAAACCTACCCAGCCTAACACTAAAGGTTTCTCGTTTGAATGAAGCCATGATAGAAAATAACACGGTTACTGCTGATCAATGTTCGAATCCTGGTTGGGTCTACTGAGAATGGTTTTTCCTCAATTGTTTCCCACTTTCCTTCAAAGCAAATGCGGGTAGATTACCTCTAATGTGCTTTATTCCTTGGCCCTACTCCATTAAAGTATCATATATATGCGTATAACTTAAACAGGTAGTAAGACACGGTGATTAAAAATACATACTTTGCGTAGATAAAATAGGTACGGCTGGTCAGGATTAAATCCCGGCTCCCAGGAGCAGTTTAAAGTAGAAAACCAACACCCGACTATATCGTGTGCTTCTTGATGGCGTCTATTGCATTAAGTAAGTTGTGATCGGGAGCGTTGAACGAGAATACCTTCGTTTTCTTACGTTAGAAATGTTGTCTGGCCACGTCAAGTGTAGGCAAGCTAAGTACCAGTGGTACTTGAAGTCACGTGGCCCCAGTAGCTGATTGCTCAGACATATTCAGTGTCCTTTAAAAAATGAAGCTTCACAGGAACTTGTACGCAAGCATATATTTATCGCCTCGCTTCTTTTTTTTAAAATAAATAAAAAAAGATTGTGTTTTACTAATAGACATGATTTTAAGAACTCTGTCCATTTTATCAATTGTGAGAAAACTTGAATATAGGGAAATTTTGATTGAACGGTGATGTATTTCGCGGTAGAACGTAGAAGATATTAGATTAGGTGCGTTCCATATTACCAACCAATATTTGATTCCACTTATTTAACTTAAGATAAGTTACTTTCATGATCACTTTATTGCGATTTGGGATATGTTTATTTAGTCTAAAACTGTTTTTTTTTAGATAGTATGTTGAGCTATTTAATTAAATAAACCATTATAAATTAAGAGTAATAATGTTCATGTTATTATTGATATTCAATTTCCAAGCCACGAGTTCGTTTTGGCAGCGAGTTTTGGTTCAAACTATGAATAGAGTTACTACTGTAACTGTTCAAGGCTTAGTATATTGTTTGTTGGTGTGTAATGGCACACATTTTTATAACGACAGTCTTCTACAGTCTAGTTTACATTGAAATAACTTTCCTGACAGCTAGACAAGCTAGTAGATCTACTTTCACGTATTCATACGTCAGGTCATGTTATCTGCAGCTGTCACTTTTGATAGATATTATCATTTCCAATAAATAATACCATTAAAATAGTAAATATTGTTATCAAGATTTCCGTGAGAAAATATGTTGGTATTTATGCGAAAGTTTGCTGCCGCACTTATAAAAGTAAGCAACCTATCCCTATCTTGAGATATTTCTATCCAGTCCACCTTATTACACTCTATCCCTATCTTGTGATATTTCTATCCAGTCCACCTCATTACACGCTATCCCTATCTTGAGATATTTCTATCCAGTCCACCTCATTACACTCTATCCCTATCTTGAGATATTTCTATCCAGTCCACCTTATTACACTCTATTCCTATCTTGATATATTTCTATCCAGTCCACCTTATTACACTCTATCCTTATCTTGTGATATTTCTATCCAGTCCAACTCATTACACTCTAGCCCTATCTTGTGATATTTCTATCCAGTCCACCTCATTACACGCTATCCCTATCTTGAGATATTTCTATCCAGTCCACCTCATTACACTCTATCCCTATCTTGAGATATTTCTATCCAGTCCACCTCATTACACGCTATCCCTATCTAGAGATATTTCTATCCAGTCCACCTCATTACACGCTTGAGCGAGTTCTATCCAGTCCACCTTATCACACCCAATCTCTTTCAGGTAATGTCTAATATTATCCTCCAATCTACGTCTAAGTTTTCTTAATGGTCTCTTCCCATTGGTTTTGCCTGCAGTATCTAGTTCGGTAGTTGTGTTTGTAGATTTCCGGCCGCTCTGTGGGCGCAGAACAGTACCCATAGTATACCTTGGAGGTTGCCTACACGTCATACCCGCAATTAGATGAAATAACGTGATTAGGGTGATTAAGGACATGGTGACCATAGTAACAGTTCCCTTTTCGGAAACAAAACCCCACCAATGGTACCACCGGGAATCAAACCCGGGACCTCTAAATGAGTAATCAGGGTCGCTAACCACTAGACCAAGAGATCTGTTTTTTCTCATTCTAATTACCAATCTAATATCGTTATTGCTAGTTAAAATTGTTTCTAATTATTTAAATTCATTAACCATGTAAATCAATATGTTGTTGGCAGTAAGTAATCTCTAAATTTAGTCCTCAATCTGTGTTCTCTTTGTGATCATTATATCCTTTCAGCATTCACTTCTAAGCCTAATTTATCTACTTCGATGGCCGTATGGTCTAAGGCGTAACTCTCATGTTATACTATACTGCCAACAAAAGGGAGATCGTGGTTCAAATCCCTGTTGGATATTCTGAGGGAGGTTTTACCAAATAGTTTTCCACTCTCCCTCCACGCAAATTAGGTTACACTTCCTCATCCCTAACCAATTAGCGTAATTAATAGTCTACTTATACGAGTAGCTTGAACAGGTAGTAAGACGCGGTGATAAAAAAAATTATTCCTTTAATATATTCTAATATAATTTAAATGAGTTAAGTAAGATTGTGGGAATTGTCTTCGTAAATTGCTGTTTCGCTATTAAACATTTGACACTTTTATACGGTAGCCTTAGAAGTAAATGTTCTTTTTTTAAAATGTTTAGTAGAAATTGAGGTATTGTTGTCGAAAGAAATATTGTCGTTTTCTGAAATGTAGGTTTCCTCTTAAAAACTTTAAAAAATATTTGTTGACACATCCACGGTGGATAAGCTTTCATTTAAAATGAAATTATGAAAATTAGTTGGCTACAACTTCGGTAATCATTGTCGCAAGTAATCGCTTCACGTTTTAAACGTCTAGAGCAACGTTTTTCAACCAGTGTGCCACAAAGGGTCAGCAGGTGTGCAGTGGGAGTTTGAAGGAAGATTAAAAAGGGGGTGGGGGGGAGTAAGGAATAAAAATAAACATTTTAAAATTCAGGATCAACATTATTTAAAAAAAACTATGATTATAATTTCAGATACTGAACTCTTAAACACAATCTTAACTACTTGTTACTTTTTAGTGATAAAATATATCCTTAAAAAACTGATGGTCTGCCTTGACCATTTTAACGCCTTGTGCCGCGAGATGGTAAAGTTTTCTAATTACTGGTCTAGACTCTGATTTTGATCGCCGCGGGATACACTGGGGCTGGTTTCTAATTTCCTTTTTCCAATAAAATGCTCGAGCGATTCCTTTAAAACACCACAATCTCTTATTTCTCCTTTTGTTGAAGAATATAGTAAGAAAGTTGGCACGCCTGCCTGTGGTATAATCAACATCGGTTGGTATCTCTGAGAGGAGATAAAGTTGACCTTTTATTGCCCTGTCAACCGCACATAACAATGTTTGCTCGGACTGATAACAAGCTGAATGATAACACCGTTCCATTGTGCACGAAGACTACACACTCGGTTTAGGGTTTAATTTAGTTTTGATATTTTTAAAAATGGGCACTCAAATATTATCTTTTACAATTTATGTTTTAAAACGAAAGGATTAGGTTAGTATAATGGATTAAACGAAACTACTCCTGGTTTCGAATAAATTGAAAAATGACACATGGACATGGGAATCGAACTCGGTACTGTGTCCGGGTGTCATTTTTAAATATATTCGAATATGATTCAGATAGGCTGAATTCTGTATTTATAATCCTTCATCCCCCAAACTTCATCGTTCATAATGTAGGCTACTTAAATGTATAGCGTTGGTTTCTTCCATACTTCTGGTTTATTTTAAACATTATTTTTTTTCAATAAAAAAGTGTTCATACCTGATTTTTGTCCTATCTTTACCCGAGAATAATTTTTGATTTAGATAATGTTGTCCTAGGTAATCATGTAGAGAGTACAAATTCTGTACCTGCATTGAAGTTCGCAACGCGTCACTCTCGCGTTAGACTGAGTTATTGCTGACGGGGAGGTCGGGGTTCAAATCCCGGCTGGATGTACTGATGTAAAAATTGTCTTGTATCAAATTGCAAATACCTTCTAGAGACAATAAATTTTAAAAACTTTGGCAGAGAAGTACCAATCTAAATATTAATGAGAGGCAGTTAATAAAAATAAACCAGGCTAAAACAATTCTAAATAAAATTTGCCGTGTGTAGACTATCATAAATATCTTCTAGAGGCAGAAAATTTGCTAAACATTTCCAGGGGAGAACCACTTCAAATATCTTACAGAGGCATCCAATCAATAAACATTTCCAGGGGAGAACCACTTCAAAATATCTTACAGAGGCATCCAATCACTAAACATTTCCAGGGGAGAACCACTTCAAATATATTACAGAGGCATCCAATCAATAAACATTTCCAGGGGAGAACCACTTCAAATATCTTACAGAGGCATCCAATCAATTAACATTTCCAGAGGAGAGCCATTGCTGGAAGAAACCTACTCTAAATATCTTCTAAATGCATAAAACTAAAAAAAAAAAAAAAGACGAAGATCCCGCCCTCCAGCTTCTAGAGACATCCAGTTTTCATAAATTTGCCGGAAGAAGACCACCTCAAATAGCTTATAGAGAAGTNAAAAAAAAACAAGACGAAGATCCCGCCCTCCAGCTTCTAGAGACATCCAGTTTTCATAAATTTGCCGGAAGAAGACCACCTCAAATAGCTTATAGAGAAGTGTAATTTAAAAATAAATTCAGATGAGGGTGACTCCAAATATCTTCTGGGAGACTCCTATTTTCAAACAATCTCCTAGGCTTTCCAAACTTCCCTTCTTAGCTTTGGGGTCAAAGCTTCTCAAAACCCCTCTTTAGTTGCTAATCTATTTTACCCCCTAGACAAATAATAATGGTTTTAGAAATGTTATATTTAGAGGAAGTGTACCCACACTTGCATGGAAGGAGAGTGGAAAACTATTTTGGAAAAAACCCTCAGTACAGCCGACTAAGTTTCGAACCTTGAGCTCCACATCATGGTAGTCTAGCTTACTGCAAGGATATCTTATGCTTATTAAATGATCTTAAGCTCTAATAGGATTTTTGACAGAAAGGGTATTTAAATAATATGTAAAATAGGATTTTTGGCAGAAAGGGTATTTAAAAAATATGTAAACCACTTATTCTTGTGGTTAACATCTATAATAATTTATTATTTTATTAATTTATTAGTGTTATTGATAATATATATCAAAATTGACAGCTGCAGATCACACTACTTGACGTATGAATAAGTTAAAGTAAATCTAGTATCTGCTTAAGATATCTTTCTATGAAAGTTGGACTGTATGTTCATTTGAACACTAATACAAATCTAGTCTTGGGGGAATGTTTCCAAAATATTAATGGCACTCGGGGTGATTTGAACATAACACGTTTGGATGCTAGAAGAATCCATTTATTTCTGACCACCCATGTGTCCACCCCCTGTAAGGTGGTTTAATTTCCGACGGGATAGAGAGAAAGGGAGGGTTAATAGCAAGCAACCCTTTCATCAACCACCAACAATAGGATGATGGGGTGTAGGATTGGCCATCTGCACACTAGTTCTGTGCTCCTAATAACTCACCAGAGAATTATTTCTTACTAGCTGAAGTACCCGGCGTTGCCCGAGAGGTTTTTAAAATTATTTATTTAATAAAATCTAATCAAAATATTAAAACTCCTGCTTCAAGGTGTGACACACGTTTGTGTACAGGGTTTAATTTTTTTTTTTTTTTAATTTCAGAACTTCGCATGCGGTTGATATTGCGCAATGATCATGACAGACAAACAAACTAGATTAGTATTGGGGAAGTAAGCCACACTACATGAGAGCAGAATTTATATTTTGAGGTGTATAAATAACGTGTTCTTTCTGAACCGACTGATTAAATCAGCACACGAATAAACTAACTTCAATTCAGAACATACACACCACCCAGCGCTAGGCAGTTAAATCATTAGCACGTGGCTCTTGGATATTTATCAGGACCTTCAAAGTTGTTGCCTAGAAGCATTTTGACCCGCTTTAAATCTGTGTGTTGTGTGTGCCTTCTTCCAGTAGTAGTATTTGAACGATGTCCAACTTGCATAGTAGCTTCTTCACCAGTTGGAGAACATTTTCTGACAGTTACAAACGTGACCAGACCCATATATCTTGGAATGTGATCTGCATCTCTCACTTTTGACAGAGGGTGTCTATTTCGACTATGGGAAGCTGAATAAAGCGATTAGGCCCACTTGTCCATTGCCAGCTGTTCAAAAATAGGTGTTTATTTTATATTTTTTCAAAAGAGTATGAGGATATTCCGTTCCATGAAAATTACAAATTATTATTTACTAAAAACGTAACACTCAATGATAAACTATACTGTTTTTAGAGATTTTATTCATTTCCTTCCATTTTCATAGGAAATACAGTAAAAAATAATTGACACTTTTTTGTGGTCCATATTGATGTCGTGTTACTTACTACTTTATGTTATTTTATAAATATTGATAATATATGTCAAAAGTGACATCTGCGGCTCACATGACTTGACGTATGAATTAGTGAAAGTAAATCTACAAAATCTTATAGCTGTCTTTATTTGAAAATGAGACTATTGAGAGGATGCAAGATGGATCCAGCAGTAAAGATAATTCTAATAAACCCTGAGTTATAGGTACAACCGCATACAGGGTAAATACTTGTGGCCATGATAGTATTGGCAGCGATCAGTAGCTGTTAAATACGATTTCTTGGACTGACGTCATGGTTATAGCTCAGGGATGTCCTCTTGTTGTGTCTAACTGACGTCATGGTTAGAGCTCAGGGATGTCCTCTTGTTGTGTCTAACTGACGTCATGGTTATATTTCAGGAATGTCCTCTTGTTGTGTCCAACTGACGTCATGGCTATAGCTCAGGTATGTCCTCTTGTTGTGTCCAACTGACGTCATCGTTATAGCTCAGGAATGTCCTCTTGTTGTGTCCAACTGACGTCATGGTTATAGTTCAGGAATGTCCTCTTGTTGTGTCCAACTGACGTCATGTTTATAGCTCAGGGATGTCCTCTTGTTGTGTCCAACTGACGTCATGGTTATACCTCAGGGCTATCCTTTTGTTGCTCATAATTACGTCATTGTTAAAATTAAGGGATGTCCTTTTGTTGCTTCCCAGTGACGTAATGACTACAACTGAGGAACTTTATCTTGTTGTCGCAGGTAACCGCGTGCTGTCCGTGGACCACGGGGGCGCGACAGTCAAAACCGAGGGTACACCGTCCGACACGGGGACAGACACAGGTTCAGGAGCAACGGGAGACCAGGAGGGCACCAAGAACGATAAAAAGAACAAGAGGCAGCGGCGCCAGAGGACCCATTTCACATCCCAGCAGTTGCAAGAGTTGGAGGCCACCTTCGCCCGCAATAGGTACCCCGACATGAGCACCAGGGAGGAGATCGCCATGTGGACCAACCTCACGGAGGCCAGAGTCAGGGTGAGTAGACATATACTTTGTTGTTTTTATGCAGGGGGTTTCTGGCAAGGTTGAATACATATGAATCCGACCCGCGAGACCAACGATTTAATCTTTCTCTGCTTGGATTAGTTATTATTTTTCTAGATGATTTTCACCATTATCTTAAGATATTATTTCTCACTTTTATATTTAATGGTATATATATATAAGTATATATAAACATATATATATATATATATATATAAGTATAAATAACATCAATACGTGTAGACCATATATATATATATATATAAATTATGTGTATCCATTGGAACTCAAGTGTATTACCAAGCTCGGAACAAATAAGTTCATGTATTAAAAGGTACCCGCACCGATGTTCACATGGTCTAGTGCGTCACGCTCACATTGGACTGGATTGCCGGTGACGGGCAGATGGGCTCTAATCCAGTCGGATACATCGAGATTTTTTTTACTAAATGTTTTTACACTCTCCTTCCATATAAATACGGATCATTCGCTCTTAATTCTCTATCTTTCTTATACTAAGATGGTAGTGAAGGAAAAGCGAGTTAAGGGCAGTATTTTTTTTTACAATTTTTATAGTAACACCTTTTGGTTTTGAACGAGCTGTTAGCACAATTGACCATGACGTGAAGGGCCGGAATTTAATACCAGCCGACTGCAATGTGAAGGGTTTATTTCCACAAGGAGATTTGACATATTCAGATGGGAAGTTTTTTTTTATATAATTACAAAAGTTTACTAAAACTATTTTCGTACATTTATGCGTCAAGTCATGCTATCTGCCTCTGTCACTTTTGATAAATAATGTCGATAACTATAAAATAATACTAGTGATATAATATAATATAATAATATCAATTTTGCACACAAATTAGTTTATATTTTCTATAATTTCTTCCTATCAGAATCCTACTATATACTTTCTTATCCAAGTTAGTGGTAATGCTTTTTTTTAGCACCACATCTTACTACCCGTTCGGGTACACGTATATATACTAGCTGCGCTAATATTCTGGGTTAAAAGGCATAATTTAGAAGCAAAGTACCCGTATTTGCGCGAAAGAAGAGTGGGAAACTCTTTAATAAATATAAATAACCTTCATACACCTGGTTGAGATTCAAACCCCGACTTCCCTGTCACCGGAAACAAATCTTTACCCTGATTTTGGTAGGAAGAACAGTTTAAAAAATTCAAATCAATTTCTTTGCGGTCAACATTGATAACATTTTGTCTGTTTTATAAGTATTATTTTATAAATATTAATAATATATATCGAAAGTGACAGCTGCAGATAACATGACTTGATGTATGCATATATGAAAATTGTTTTAGTGACTTTAGTAACTACCAGATACTGTTCTTTCTACCAAAATCAACTTACAAACTAACTTAACATTTAAAACCACATGTCCATCGAAGAGGGTTTATCTTAAAATGAAATGCTGAAGTTGATCTGTTAAAAGAGGTACAACCAACCTTTATTTTCCTCTCTCCCTCCCTTTTCCTCCACATACCTTATGAATATTTTTGCACACGACTGTACACACACACATATAAACACAAAGTGTCCCTGAGAATGTGTACACCTCATTCCCTTCGCTCCAGGCCTGTATCCTTATCACCCCTCTCACCCCCTCAGCATCAATCTTTCCCCCCTCCCCTCTAGCCAGTCTACAGTACGCTACCTGTCACAGGAGGAAGAGGGTGGTGGGTAGTAGCATATTTATGGCGGCACAGCTGGGCTCAGCGGTTCACTTGCCTCAAATCCTCTCTCCGCCAACCCCCTCCTTCTTCCCTCGAACAGTATCCCCCTTCGCTAGCATCTCATCCCATCTCGGTCCAAAGAGTGCTTGCTCTCTCTCTCTCTCTTTAGGAGTCTTACGTCACAAATGATAGCCGTTCATTTCATTCATACACTATAAAGCAAGTACCATCAGTTGTGATAAAAAGATAAAAAGAGTACATTTTACAGAAATGTTTTCGGTAAGAATCTCTCCTGTCTGGTCTACGGCAGACAAGGGAACGCCGACACTTACGCATTCAACCGCTAAGCGCTGTTGTCGGTAGGAGAACTGTAATCGCTTGTTTGCTTCATTGTAACTCTTTCAAAAATGTGTGTGATTTTAACAACGTCCTGAGGATAGATTAAACTGATGTGAAGTTTAAAAATTGGGATACATAGATTGAATTAAATCTATATAAAAGAAAATCTGAAGAAAGAACAACTTTTTCCTGATTATTATTTTTTTGTCTCACATCTTTAGACATTAAAGACTTTTACATAGGTTTAGGAAATAAGATGAGGAAGATGGATTTCCTTCTGAGAGTGGTTGAACAACCATATCGTTTCCTGTTGTTTCCCCCCCGCGTCTTACTACCCATTACGAGCTATCCGCATTTAAATACGCTATTGGAGTTGGAATTCGAAAGGTAATTTAGAGTAAATGTATTCGCACTCGCGCGGAGGGGGGAGTAGGAAATCATTTAGGAAAAAATAAATCCATGTTATACCTGGCCGGGATTTGGATCCCGAACTCCCCGCCACCAGCAAACCAAACTAGATGAGCCTGGCATATATACGTATCCACCGAGGCATGTTTTTAGTAGACCTATGTTATTTTTTGAGTAACTTACAAAATATGATAAGGCTTCTTCAACACAGCGCTTTCAAATTTAAAAATAAATCTTTAAAAATTAGGAGATGGTTTTGTATTTAACCAAGTGAAAAAAATAATATTTTAAACCATTTAATGTTTTGTGAATATTAAGGTGAGAGTGTAGGGGGACGCAGGTTAAGGGCAGTTTTCTTGCAGATTATAAAACTTTTTTTTTTTTTGCCAAAATAAATGATTGCTTCAGAAGAAACAAATCGTTTTTAATTCATTCATATGGTGATATCAACAGTTGTTGAATATCTTGTCATGAGCAAAGCGACATTAGATTAGAAACTTTTTAAACAAACAAAAAAAAGTTGTCATTAAATTCCAGGACCTTCTTGACAGATATTCAAGATCTGTTGAGGTCACCGTGTGAAGAAAATTAAACTGTGTGTGTCTATTTAAGAAATATTTGATTTATCTTGAGTAAAATAAGTTTTGATATAGGCCTAATAGCTGTAAAAACAATACTCTTTTCTCTCGTCCCCTACGCCCACACCTTGAGTTTGACAGAAATGTACGCACAGGACCTACACACTTAACGTCGATATAAACTTAAATAGCGTATCACAAGAAAATTAAACAAAACCAACGTTATAGTTTTAATTTCTAAACCTATGAGCTTTGTTCCAATTTCGTGCTCGTCCTCTAAAATACAGTTTAGATCGTCAAACGTTATTACTATAAAATGTATTTGACTTTTCCCGACACGGCGACAAAATCCAATGTCAACACGGTATGACGTCACCCAGCCATGCCTAATAAAGATCCACGGGTCAGTATAGCCCGTGCTGACATCTAGTGGACAGATGATGTACCCGGCCTTATCCAAATCTGTCATCCTATCCCCCCCTCCTTCCCGAAAATTGGGCCCCCTATATGACCAGGAGGGAGGGGGTGGCCATGTATTATAATCCACAACCAAACAAGGGAGAATGGGGGTGAGGAGTTCAACCCTGTAATCCGAGATAGATTTATGGTCTTAATCATATATGGATTAACTTTGCAGCGACTAGGTTTCCCCCACATTGTCCTACACCCCCTTGACTCCCTTGCACTGCTGTTCTACCCACATATAAAAATATACGAGGCTACCTGCTCAACAAAACTACCCTATCCCCCTAAAAACCACTCCCAAACATACATTCCGGAACCACCCCCTTCGTAAAAAAAAATACTACTATGATAAAGTGCTCCATTTTAGCTTTCACATAGGTATAAAAAGGTTGTTATTTCTGTATATTTTTTCTTTCTGCCCTATTCAACCACAGTGTTATTTTACACCCCCTCTAACCGTTTCCAAATATATATCAATCCTCACTTGGATTACCAAATCAATGCTTTATATGAATCATATAAATCCAACTTTTGTTTTTACAAAGGAATATGTGTTTTTTAGGGGGGATGTCTGTGTTCAGGAGTTGGGGGGGAAAAAAAATTAATCGATGTGTCATATTTTGACTAATTTTTCCGTCTGTTTGGAATAGGCTATCCTTAGAGATTAGGGTGTAAAGCTGCGGTGTTCAACCCCACATATATATATATTTCGGGGGGTTGTTTTCATGTGTCGTGGTCTGTCTTTTATTGGAGGGTGAAATGGAGGGGAGAGATTAGTCTTTCTGTGTCAACTCCAAGTATCCATTTATTGGTTTCCTGAACATAACATTTTCAAAAATAATTTGCATAGAAGAATTTTACAATATAATGATAAAATTTAAATTCCCTTTAGATGAAAAATAGGTGTTTTCTGTTGGTTGGTTATTTATTTATATTTTTCATAGAGCATTAAATGTACAATTTATTAATACTTCACACCATGATATATAAATTTTATATTTTAAGGAAGTAGGTTAGGTTTATCTACGCTGATATAAGTTAATTTAAGCTAAATTATACTAAGCTATGTTTTGATGATCTATGTAAAATTATGTTAAAATATATAGTTAGGTTTAGCCAGATTAAATGGTTTAAAAAATATATATATTAATGTTAAATACTAGGTTGGGTATAGTTGGTTTGTGCTAAATAATTTAAGTAAGAATGTACTGGGCTATTTCATGTTAAGTTAATTAATTTAGTTTGATTTAATTTAAGCCTATATTAGACTAGATTAATTCAACTTAAGTTTTAGTAAAATTACTTAGATATACTGGTTTAATTAAGATAGATTAAAATATTTTACTTACTCTATGGCATTGGGGACTTGTAAGTCCATAGCCACACTTACAAAAGTATAGCCACTGGGCGAGGCTTCAACTTCCCCATCATTAGCAAACCAGTCCACTGCGAGTGTGACGCCTTATACCATGTGGCCATTGACGAGGGTTGAAAGTACGAAGAATATTTAATCTTAAGTCATTAATAGGCTATTAAAATGGAAATATATTCTAAGAGAAATACAAAATTAAAGAGTATAAATGCCATTACTAAATTGACAATTTTGTTTGCACTGAAATAAAAAAAAAAGTCATAAAATTATTTTAAAATAAAATCTTTAACGAACCCGATACAAATGTGTGCAATCTGTGTTTTTAGGATGTGTTGTTTATGTTTCCATATTTAAGTAAAGCTCTATTTTCACCAGGTTATTGAATTTGTTTCACAGGCAAATTATCAGTTGTACCAATGAAGCAGGGAGGTAGTTTTAATAAAACAATAAAATAAAAAACCCGACAACACCCATATAGGAATAACACATCGATACATAGACCAGGAGAATATGTAATAAAAGAGGGGTAGAGAAAGATATGAAAAGACCGATAAAAACAATTACTTTCGTAGGCAGCTTACACCCACTTTATACCATTAAAAATTGGGCGGCAGGCCTACATTAACCTTCACTATTTGAGATGAATTATTGAAAGGTTTTTATTTCTAAACTTTGTATTTCATAGGCTACTAATAACACAAATTATTTTACCACGCAAAAATAATAAAATATTGACAAAATCAAATGCGATATACGCCTGGATAATTTTACTGCCTATATTTATTACTAATAAACATATTATTTTCATCTTGTGATTTAATTGCCGACCGATCCTTGCAAAGTCATATTTTAACTTGAACAGTCGGAATTTTATCTGTCTGTCTAAATGTTTGCTGCGCGATAATTATCAGACCCACCGACCAATTTTAACGAACAATGTATGTGCACATTTTTTTTCTATTTGTTTATTTATTTATTTCAAGATGGTGGCCACTAAAAGGGTTGTTTTTGTTATTAAAAAGATCATATCAAGTGATTTTAATCTGAAACTCTAAGCAATCTGTCAAATAGGCTACCTAGGGCCTAGGGTTGTGCGAAATCCAAGTTTTCAATTCGAAGCGAACTCGAATCGAATGTATGAAATATTCTCGATGCCGAATCGAAGTTAGAATATTGTCTTTTAGTTGTTTTATGATTGAAATAATATTATATTGTGGCTATTTATAGAAATGTAAGCACTAAAATTATTCGAAAAATGTTTTATTGCCAATGGGTTGTAATATTTCTGATTACAAGTTATTATCACAACAAGCAATTCTATTTCTTCAGATTTTTTCCATGCGAATATAATTTTGTAATGTACAAAACAGCTCAGAACGGATATAATTGAACATATATTTTGTATTTTAGCTGTCAATATTTTTACAAATGCAAATTCGGACCCAGAATTTGTTTCGAAGCCAAGTCAAAGTTCCGAAGCTTTGCAAACCCCCTACTAGGGCGTATTTTTCCATGTTGACATAAATCGTGAGATGGACGTATTAAGCCACGTAAACCAATGTTATTATCTATGTAGTTATTGTAATATTAAATATAGTATTAATTTGTTTCTGTCTAACTTGAGTACCAAGGAAAATATCACCTCAAACCCAAGAAGAAATTATAGGAAATATTTAAACATGAAATACAAAGAGAAATCTAAAGAATATAATAATGATAAGGACGTGTGGGGTAGGGGGGGGGAGAAGCTAGGTCGACTCTTTAAAGCACTACTAGAACTATTTGACGCCAAAGTGATAAAAATAAGAGTGGGGTTTAAAGGAATTGTTCGCACATTAGTCTTATAGGAAAATGGGAAGCCTATTTATATTATTTTTTGATTTGAATTCCCTATAACCCTTTCGAGGTTGAACCCAATAGCTACTTTCAAGTCGAAACCGTTGATCGATCTGCTAATACCGATTAAGATGGAGTCAGAAGGGAAACGCAAGGTAAAGATCGTATTTTTTCAGTTTTTATAACATTTTTTGGCCAATATATAAATAAAAATAATGCTTCAGTAGATACGTTTAGTTTAATTATCTACAAATTATAATATCAACAGTTGTCGAATATTTGTCCAGGACATTTTCTCTCTCTTTCTTTAAAAGATTTCCAGTCAAATGTCACCATGTTTATATCTAATATTCAACAACTGTTGAGATGTAGACTATAGAATGTTAAACTAAACGTTTCTACTGAAGAGATATTTGTTTTATTATGGCCAAATTTTATTGTCATAAAAACTGAAGAAAAAATACGGACCCGCGTTCCCTTCTATCCTAACTTAAGCTAATATTGTAAAATGTTGTAAGTCCATTCATTCGCCATAGGAGTGGTGGGAGCTGAAATATAGCAGAAGGTTTTTATGGCAAACATTGGTTGAAAGTCACTAATGTTAACCTAAGTGGAAATAATAATTATTTGTTTTAGTAATACTAGATTATCAATCAAAAGTATTAATAAACGCATATAATAATAATAATCCCCTAAGGATTACTATAAAATTAGCTTTTTCGTAACTTAATAATTTTTTTTTGTTTCGAGGTTGTAGCAACAAGAGATATTATATAGTGTACTAGACCGCCCCCCCCCCCTCGCATTATTATTTTCAACACACATATTGAATTATTATTATTATTATTATTAGCACCGCGTCTTACTACCCGTTCGGGTTATACGCACTTACGCTAATGTGTAATGGTAGGGTGATTGTGAGATGAAATGAAGGACCTACAGTTTAACGTGGAATCCGAACCACGGTGGAGGCCTGGCATTCCTCACATTCACAAGATGTCTTGTCAGCACATATTGAAGAATCATCATAGACTCTACCATAAAATATGAGTGACTATCGATATTTTTATGAGGAATAAATTAAATTTTCAAAATAAAATATAGCCTATGTTACTCGCTGATAATGTAGCTTTATATTGGTGAAAGAATTTTTAAAATCGGTCCAGTAGTTTTTGAGTTTATCCATTACAAACAAAAAATCAAATCTTCCCTTTTTATAATATTAGTATAGCATTTGTAAAGCATTTTTAAGTGAACTAACCACACTTACATACACAAAAAATCCAAAGAATTATTTTCAGTTCGTAATTTCACTAATGTAAAAATGTTTAAAAGAAAAATATAATTAAAAACACCGGTTTGTTGTGAAAGTTTCGACGGCCAAAAATGAAAAGCAGCTTAATATGTTGTCCTACAGATCATTTGGTTTGGCGAATGGATAAATGAGAGTAGATCTGGTAGCTTTTCCTAGCTGTTAGTTACCAACATTCCTATGGCGAATGACCTGTACACATTATTTATATTCAATAACTTATCGCAAGAAGAATAACCCCAAAAAGTTACTTTATCGTGTATTAATAAGCCAAACCATGTGTTGTGTAGGTGCCATTTATGAAAGTTTTCAAATTAATCTTTATTTAAAAAAAGCCATGCGGTGTCTGTCCAGATTTATTTTTATTAAACCTCCCGATAAGGTGCAAAGCTGAAACTTCGCACCTCCCGATAAGGTGCAAAGCTGAAACTTCGCACACTGATTACTTAAGTTCTGTGGCTACCCCAAAAATTATTTAAACTCGATTTATTTTTTTTTCAGGGAGAATTTAGCACACCGTGATCATGTGACTAGTGTTTTATTAATAGTTTAAATGCGGCTAACCCGTACAGATAATGGATCTAAATATTAATATTAATATATTTATTATTTGTCAACGTTTATTTATGAGTAGCACCTCACTATCTGCCAGAACTCTCTGTATTTAAATACGTTCATGATATAGGGGTTAATTTAGAGGAAATATACCTTTGTTTACGTCTAGAAAGAGTAGAAAACTATTTAAGAGAAAAACACTCCCCAATATACACCTGGCCAAGATTCGAGCGCTGACCTTCCCGTCAACAGAAAAGCAGACTAGACTAGGTTCGGTACGAGTGCATACCAATGAGGGTTTCAATTTAATCGAATAACAGTAACATTTACATATATTTTGGCTGGCCTAGTTACCTCCGCTACGGGGAATACACTCTAGCATTCACGCCCTCTCATCCTGCCGCTATGCTATTTGGGGATGGAAGCAGTGCTACCCCCACCCTCTCCCCTAGTTCAAGGGTGGTCTTCCTCCAGCCAGCACTTGAACCCAGGCTTCATCTTCTGGAACGAGTGGTTGATACAGGAACAAAGAGCATCACAGTCCCGTGTTATTCGATACCCCACACACACCCTCTCTACACTAATGGAGGGATGATAGAGGCTACACTAGGCTAGCAAGGCGGGGAGGCTTTGAAAACTATTCAAGGGCAAGATTTGAGCCCTGTCGTGGGGGGGAGCGCGCTATTCTCCCACCTGTGTATGTGTGTGTGTGTGTGTCTAGTTAGCGCTAAAACTACAGACGTCAAGTTGGTGTGGACGTAAAGCGTTAAAATGATTCTCACGCCATTAGAATCTTCTGTAAGAACAGAATGAATGACCCTCCCGTCTTGAATGTCTATTGTGTGCGTCCCAAATGGAAACGTCAAGCGGAGGTATAAGAAGTTATAGTGTTCCACGTTCTATTACAAAATCTGGAGAGAACAATATGGCCTTACTCTCTAGTTCATCATTCATCATCATTATTAGCACCGCGTCTTACTACCCGTTCGGGTTATACGCACTTACGCTAATGTGTAATAGTAGGGTGATTGTGAGAGGAAATGGAGGACCTACAGTTTAACGTGGAATCCGAACCACGGTGGAGGCCTGACATTCCACACATTCACAAGTTGCGATTAATACACATCTTGTCAGAGGTAAAGGAAGGGTTTGGTAGTCAGATAAATCTGTGCCAGGACCAAGGATTGAACCCCAGACCCCCAGCACAGAAGCCCGACACCTTACCCCTAGACCGCCAGGTCATCCTACTCTCTAGTTGGAAAACTGGATAGAAACTTAAGCTATAATCAGGAGATTCCATTCGCTAATAATACAAACATAATAAGTTGTTGTTTTACGTTCAGCGTGACTGTACGGGCTGTTTGCATATCTGCACCAATGGCATAGGTATCAGAAAGGCAGAATTTAGAAAGAGTTTATCGGTATTTGCGTGAAGAGAAAGTGATAAAACATTTTGTAAAAAAAAAAAAACTCAGTGACGCTTGACTAGGATAAGAACCCCAACCTTGGTACGAGTGTCCATCGATGTGGTTGCCTTCATACTTGCTCAAATGAAAGGAAAAAAATTGTAAGAATAATACTTTTATCATAGAGAATTATTCGACCTTTATCTTAGTGAAACCATTCAAATACACACGTAATACACACCTAAAATGTCAGGTGACACCATCCATGCTAGCTTTATAGTACAGTAGCCCCGTGGTTTCTTTGGTGCTGACTTACAGTTCACAGCTGACTTCTGACAGTCGACATTTAGGTACAATACCTAAATTTTGACCATCAGAAGTGACAACTGCTAATCATTTGTTTTTGCAGATCATATGGTTCAGCGTAGGGATACATAATTTGGTCTGGTAACTTTTCAAAGCTTTTAGCTGTCACCAAAGAAGCCATGGGGCTACTGTAACTAAGGCTATCTACAGTCCTACTTTCATAGGAAGGTCTTTAGCCTTTTTTTATAACACCACATCTTACCACCCATTAGGGATATACGCTGATGTGCTATTTACGCTAATGGGGCTCGAAATGAGAAAGATTGAGTTTTAGAGTAAGTGCACCCCATTTGCGTGGAAAGAGAATGGGAATCCATTTAGGGAAAATCATCCTCAATATTATCGATCGGGATCGAACCATGATCTTTTTGTCTAATCTATTGCGAGAGTAGCGCCTTAGACCATGCGGCCGTTGAACCGGGTACGGTCCATAACTGACAGCCAGAAAAGCTACTAGATATACTTTCACGTATTTAAACGTCAATTAATGGGATTAGCAATTGTTACTTTGGATATATTAGTAGACTATATACTATCAATACCTACAATATAGCATTAATGACTAATACTATCGTAAAATGTTAGCCGTGTTGATTTCAAAAACTATGTATGTATTTTTTAAACCGCTAATTACATGAAAATTTTGTTGTAACGTTAATTATTGTAGTATTAGGAGGTTAAGCTTAATTTTAAAATTCTGTGTAGTTCGTTTAAATTTCACCATAGATATTAGGTTAGAAAACTAGTACTGTATTGTACTATATCTATCGTAAACAGATCTGTGAAGCTTTCCTATCTTACGCCTTGATAAGTTAGTATAGGCAACCATACAGTCATCAGAATGAAGCGGACGAGGATATGAAGGAGGACCCACAAAGTTCAAGATAGATATTTACACACACATTTTATAACGGATGATTGACATATAACAAGACTATTTTATTACTACATAGTATTAAAATAAATTTGTAATATTATCTTTTGACATACTAAACAATAGAACAGAGAAAAATTTCTATTAATCTTTTCTTCAAAAGTAATATAGACAAAAATTGTATTTTCTAATTTACGTAATTTTAAAATAACTAAACTTGTCATAGTTTCCTGAGAAATGATGTGATTATTATTTTTAAAGGGGATTTTGTTTTGTAAAAGTGTCGAGAATCTTACAATCTTTGTCGGCGAACCTTGTTAAAAACTTCCAGACCTTCCTTATAACTGGGGAAATGTTTGGCTTAGACTAAAGGCGGCGCCTAGCTATCAGGTTACTTTAAAAACTAAATAATAAACAAAAAGGACAAGAGATATTTAACAGGCCAGCAGTAAAGACAACATTATGAATAAACTGTCAAAACTAATGATATTACTAAAAAATATTGTGTTTCCGGTTAAGAAATACTTTCCGAGTGTTCCACAATTTTTGAAAACATCGCCAAATAAATCTTGAGACCCTTGTTTATTATTTTTTGCACTGCCGCTTACTACACTTCTGGGTTAGTTATTTTTTAACTTATTTATTTAGCACCACGTCTTACAACCCGTTCGGGTACAAATACGCTGATGGTTTAGGAATTGGGAAGGTTGAATTTAGAGGAAGTAAACCCACATTTGAGTGGATGGAGGGGGGAAACCATTTATGTAAAAACACTCCCAGTTCACCCGAGATAGATTCGAACCTCGATCTCCCCACTCTCGACAGCATAGCTCTCCACGAAACTAGCGCGTTAGATAACTACGCCACCGAGGCGGGTTCCTGGGTTACTCACATATTTACATTAAGAGCGTGACTCACATGACAATCAACTCTGTGATACAGTCAACTATAAATCGTTACTTTACACGAACACTATTGCACGTGGATCATTTATGATTAAACATTAATGGTGATAAAGAGTTGATAGAAGATCCTAGTACTGAACATTGTTGAAATATTAAATTATATTTGGATAAAAAAACTGTATTTAAAAGACAGTTTTTGACCATTTTAGAAGGGCTTCAAAGATAAGCAGTGTGCACATATCTTAATTCTGTCTTAATAGGGACATATTGTAGTTATTAACAAAAAACTTTGTCACTTTGTCCCCCATAGTCACCGCAGAAAATTTCTAGTAATCATTCAAATACGAATGATCTGTACACATTTCTGACGTATCTTGGTCTTTTCTTTTCCCTTTTACTTCCATACCTTGCGCAAGCCGGGAGCTGAGTTGGGCCTGCTTTGATGAACGCTCTTAATGAGGTGGGGAAAATGGTTTAAGATTATGGCTGAGTGATCTTAAGATTTCTGATTCCTATTGTACTTGATTACTTCAAAGTTGAGGTCCTAGGTAGGATCCCGACTGGAGATACAGGGCTTTGCGTTGAACATGTTAATTCCACTGTAATTTTATCATCCGATCTCCGCGCTAATATTGGGTAATTACCTCAAAACTACTCTCTTGAACTCTATTCCTTTGACCTGATCTTCAATTTAAAAAAATCTTGGTTGAATTTATAAATAAAAATCTGCACTGGCACTTATGATACAAGGGTATGTCAGTGGGATCGTAGGTATTCCGAGTAAGGGCCGTATTTTTGCAGTTTTCACAGCGAACAATATTTTTAGGCAAAATAAATCATTCATTTCTGCAGTATAAACATATGGTGTTATTTTCTACACATATTAATCTCAACAATTCTTGAATATCTTTCAACGGTGTCCCAGAATTTGATGACAACTTTTTATCTTAATTTAAAAAGTTTCTCATCAAATGATAATATGATTATGACATATATTTAAAAACTGTTGATATCAGCATGTGTCGAAAATTAAACTTTATATTTCTTCGAGAGCAGTATTTCATTTATTTTGCTGAAAAAAAATTGTTTGCTATAAAAACTGAAAAAACAAACAAAAAACATATATTTTCTCGCATCCCCCTTCATCCCAACTTAAGGTGAAATTAGATGGTTGATTTCAATATAGTATATATTTCCAAACTACATCACAACATATCAAATCCTATCTCTCTAACTTAAAGGTATGTGGTTCGATCCCAGACAGGGATGGTAAATCAGGATGGCAGAATCAATGCTGTAACCCCTTTGGCCTTTGCTGTACTTGTGCGATCCAAGATGCTGTGTCTGAGAGAGATGGAGAAGGGTAAGAGGGGAGATGGCGGGGTTTAACTCCAGTAGCCGCAGGGAATCCCCCAGCCAATCCCCGGACTAGTCCAGCTCGAGGCCTCTTAGCCTGGGATTGTTTTATACTGACCTCACACCTTGGTTCTTCCCCCCCTGTCCGACCGTCTGCGCCTTACCTTGAGTGGGAGGTCTGCTCAAGAGCAAAACTAGTTTTTATTCTCTAGTTTGGTCGAGAATATACCACAGGACCTTGGTAGGAAAAACAATTTTTAATTTATTTATTTTTTTGCAACCAACATAGATTACATTTTACCAAATCAATGAATATTAACACACAGGCTGTAAATCATTGTAATTACGGGCTACGATACTGTCCTTATGGAGGAGACCACAATTAAATTAATTTAAATTAGTTTCAAAATTACACATGAACACGAGAATCGAACCCGAGGCCTTTGGCTTAGCGCGCCACTGCTCTACCACTGAGCTATCGAGGAAATGTGTTGCCCTACATACGGACAGTGCCGTAATTACAGTTATTTGCGAGATGTGTGTTGACTAATTAAAATGTAGCTTTAATTACAATCTTGTATCGTGTAGTTGTCAGTGTAACCGCCCCCAGAGTCGCGGGTAGTTGTAGGACTGACAGCTCGCGATACTATTGGTCGCTCATATGTAGCTGACGATCTCCACACGTCCATCACAGTCTCGACCTTAAACTATGAGTGAAGAATGATGCTGGATAACTCAGTGGTACAGCATTGAGCCTCTATGCCAAAGGTTCCATGTTCGATTCCCGTGTCTGGGTCTCATTTTTCAAATAATTTAAATTAATTTTATAATAATATAGGTGTAGTTTTTTTATAAGTATTGATACTATTTGTATCCATCTCAAAAATTACAGCTGAAGGTCATATTACTTGGCGTTTCTATATTTTAAGGTGGGGTGGGAAGTAAGCTTGAATTGAAGTACCAATACAGGGTTTTGAAGCTATTGCACTTATTATTTTAAACAGTGTCAAGTATTCATAGATTTTTATGTCAGATTTAGAGATAATTTTCAATGAAAACTACGATAAAAATGAACATCATTCAAGAAACTGTAAGACCTACAACGAAGTATGCTAAGTTAACACATCATTTTATTCATATGAAAACGCTTTTACTGAATATATTAATACATCAAATTTCGATACGAGTTATATGAACAAACTGGGAAACTCCACATAAAAAAAAGCAAAAAAAACCCACTAGAGTCTGCTGTTGTAAAAATCTTCTATTCTAATTTTATCATGGGCTCGAGTTTAAGCTCTCCAAATTCCCGTAAACCCTTTGAGCTTACGGCAAACCCATGCGGGCCAGTGCTCTTAACACCCTCTTTCTCTCTTTTGGGAGCAACGCCAAGCCAAGCCACCCCAACCCCTACAGAGCCCATACAAAAAAGGGTGACAAACTCACCCCTTCTGCCCCGACTCTCGGGCACAACTAGTATTACAGCAGGTATTGGCCGGTCTACAGTAGTTGTTAACAGAGGGCAAAAACTCTAAAACTTGATTCACATGTTCGACGAAAATAGAAAACAGAATCTGCCTCATTGGCGCAGCAATTCACACGCTGTATGTTGACCCATGATGCATTGCAACGCGAGCTTAAAACTGCTGATTATAAACATATTTTATTTTCTAGTGGATAAACATATATTTTAGATATTTGTCCCGGAAGATGTTTTATAATTATAACGCCATGTCGTGGCACAATCCAATACATCGATACATTAACAGGTCATTTCGGTGAGCTGGCGGTCTAGGGGTAAGGTGTCAGACTTCTGTGCTGGTGGCCGGGGTTCAATCCTCGGTCCCGGCACAGATTTATCTGATTACCAAACCCTTCCTTCACCTCTGACAAGACATCTTGTGAATGTGGGAAATGCCAGGCCTCCACCGTGGTTCGGATTCCACGTTAAACTGTAGGTCCTCCATTTCATCTCACAATCACCCTACCATTACACATTAGTGTAAGTGCGTATAACCCGAACGGGTAGTAAGACGCGGTGCTAATAATAATAATAATAATAATAATAATAATAATAATAATAATAATAACAGGTCATTTAAAATCTTCTCCCAAAGGAAAACAAAGATGTCTTCTAGTTTCTGGCTGTAGAGAACATGCAATGTCAAATGCGCGTGCGCACTGATTTGAGGTGGTTATTTCTGAGATTTGATTGGTTCCCCTGTGCCGAACATCTCGGGCAGAGTGGTTGAAGTAGAGATGAGTTGAACTTAAGCGGAACAGCTCGCTCCGATAAGACGGAAATCTTGTGAATTGGCTTAAAAAACTCGTCAAGTGACTACGTTTCTGCTCCGCGCTAGTTTTTCGGCGAAAGTGTGAATCCACAGTAATAGAATCAGGAGGTCACAAGTACTAGTGACACAGGAGAAACAGCAAGAATAGCTTAGTGATAAAGTCACACTAATCTGAGAAGCGGGGGCTTTGAGCTTAACAACCTGCACGTGATATTATTTCGTACACAATGAATTTTTCTTTCTTTTAAAGCTATTGTAGTATTTCAAATGGAATTTCTAAACAAACTTAATAAATCAATCCACCACTAACAAATTAACTTAATCTCAAATAGTTAGCCTAACTACACGCTCAGCTTGAGCGCCTGGATGTTTACTATTTGTACGGGAATCAGAATCCGTATTATGGACATCAACATCGCCCGAAGGTGGCCTGAAGGTCTAGGGGTAAGGTGTCGGACTTCTCTGCTGGGGGTGCGGGGTTCAATTCTCGGTCCCGCCACAGATTTATCCGATTGCCAAACCCTTCCTTCACCTCTGACAAGACATCTTGTGAATGTGAGGAATGCCAGGCCTCCACCGTGGTTCGGATTCCACGTTAAACTGTAGGTCCTTCATTTCATCTCACAATCACCCTACCATTACATATTAGCGTAAGTGCGTATAACCCGAACGGGTAGTAAGACGCGGTGCAAATAATAATAATATAAAGACATGCTGTCTTCTACATTTTGGCGTGAGCCAAATTTATAAATAATAAACTACGTCTTAAATTAAGCGGAATTTTCATGTCTGGAACCCGTCTCAGCACTGCAATAAATATAAATTTAAATATTTTATAAAGAGTGTATGTATTGAACAGGCATTATAAACTACGACGTGACGCGAAATATTACAAAAACTCAGTTAAATATACTTTATTCACTTGATAAATATGCAACTATCCTGTAGCATATTCCTTCTGCCCTATCTATTGACATCCGTATTTGCGATGGTAATCGTTTGTAAAGTTTATATTTATTGTAATCTTTACTTTTTCTCGACCCCTCGAAGAGGAGTGTTTGGGTCGTTAAATAAATCCATCTCGAGATTTTGATAAACGCCAACGTTTCAAGATCCCTTAAAACAGAAAAAAAAAAAAGTTTTTGGGATACCGTTTGTATTCATCGTTGTAAAGTTTTAGTACTATTAAAAATAAAAATATTGATCTAAAATATATATATTTTTAAACCAATTGTTTATGAGCTATAAGCAAACGCATAATATGTATTTTTCTATGGTGCACTTTGAAATATAAAATTGAGTGTTATGTTCTTTGGAAGACAAAGATATTCCTCTTTTATCAATGGGTCTGTAACATTGTATATTATTTAATTTATGCTCTTTTATGTGGTGTTTCCACAACAATTTATATTATTTCGTTTCGCAAATCTTACGTGTTTTTTCTTAATAAATGTTTCTACTTCAAGATAAAAGAGAGAGAAAGTCCGTGCGGTGCACCGAAACATTTTGTTTTAATACCACGCCTTTAAGTTATACTAATGGCAACACTTAAACAATCTAATATTAGGTGACGGGATAGGGATGAATTTTTAAATAAATGCACCGTAATTTCCTAGAGTAAACATTTCTCGTTCAATTGGTTAAGAGGCTGTAGTAGTTGAGTATAAGTCTTAAGGAACGTGCTTAGATTTCGGGCGATATTGTTGTTGTTGTTGTTGTTATTATTATTATTACTATTATTATTATTATTAGCACCACGTCTTACTAACAGTTCGGGTTATACGCACGATGTCCTTATAGTATTAAAAACTGTACATTATGAGTTTGATGATTTATTTCCAAAAATAAAACAAAAATTGATTTAGCTTATTTTCGATGACGTTACATGTAAAATTTTACGGTTTTGATATTATAATGAATTAACTTTTAAATACTTTTCACAAATGAATCTAAATAACTTATTTCTATCAAATTCTTTAAACTAAAAAATGACACCTGCTGAACACGGGAATCAAACCCGGGATTTGTAGCTTAGTACGCCAATGCTCTATCCACAAGTTGTTTGTCCCGTTGCCAGGCTCATTCTACACTCATATTTTAAGGCAGAGTCTGTGCTGGATGTGTGGAAATTGTCAACTACATTCGAACGACCAATTAAGATCACAAGCTATCAGATAACGTAGCCATCTTCGACTTGGGAGAGCTTTATGTCGCCAATAGCAGAATGACAACTGTACACAAGGGCATATCATGATAAATTAAATATCCAAGCTATTAAATTTGTTAGTTACGGCTATAGCCGCATTTAAATATCAAATTCTTAATATTTAAAAAATACACTTGGACACGGGAATCGAACCTAATCACTCATACGTAGCTGACGTTTTCCGCACGTCCATCATAGACTCTGCCTTAAAGTATGAGTGAAGAATTACCCTGAGCACCGGGAAATTCTTGGCGTATTAAGCCAAAGGTCCTGAGTTTGATTCCCGTAAATTTAGAGAATATGATATTTAGATGCGGCTATAAACGTAACTAACAAATATAATAGCGTGGTTATTTAATCCATATTTTGATTAAAGTTAATATCTGAAGGATAAGAGTCTGTTACATTTATATTTTAAATAACTAATACTTTATATATTTATTTCGCTAAACAAATTAATTTAGGGTGGTTCACTAAGGACTGTTTTAAAAAAAAATTAAAATCGTTCGTAAATGGCTTTAACGACTTTATACAAAATGAATATCCAGGGAATGTTTTAAATTATTAATAACACGGTACAGCCTACTTAATTTTTTGTAGAGAAAAAAGATTAATGGTAGTTTACTGAAAACCAATATTTGAAAATTTTGTTTAAAACTATAATTAACCATATGAAAAAGTATGTACGATTGAACCGTAAATTTTTTTTTTCATTTCCATTTTTTTTATACACGTGTGAATTACAGTACATTTTTCATAGGAAGAGCCTTTTCAGAATCGCAAACAGTTAGATCCGTTACTAGATCTACTTTCCTGTATTTATGCGTCAATTTAGATGATCTTTAGCTGTCTCTTTTAATAGATACTATCAATATTTATAAAATAATCAAATATTATCAATGTTGATTGCAAAAATATAAATTGTATTGTCTAAATGCTTATTTTTATGAAAATTGGCCTATAGGCTTACGGAAATATTACGAGTTCAGAACCCTATCCTTGTAGCCTGGCAAACATAATGATTTTTTTTTAAATTAAACCTAATTGTTAATTAAAGACGTGTTTGTGATGGGAAATACAAACTTTACTATAAAATTGGATTATCAAGATTTTTTCCTCCGAATATTGTACAACACATTTTCATTTATTCTGATAGTATACACTAATATTATAAAGAGGAAAGATTTTTTTTGTTGTAATGGATAAACTCAAAAACTACTGGACCGATTTTAAAAATTCTTTCACCAATATAAAGCTACATTATCAGCGAGTAACATAGGCTATATTTTATTTTGAAAATAATGTGGGGGGGGGGTGAAGGGGGAAGGGTCTATTCGAGAATATAATATTAAGAATAAACCCCTATTATATTTGAAATATCTTAAATGGCTTACCAATATCACTCGCACCAAAGCTATAATATTTTACAAAAAATTGTAGCCTTTGTTAACCTTTGATATTTTGTAAAGAAATAAACCTTTTTTTCTATAAAAACCTTGAATCCGGCAAAGAAGAGTGTTATGTTGGTCAGCGTGTTATGATGGCAACACTGCTCGTAAAAAACAAGAGAAAGAAGGCGCGCGGGAAATTCAGGGTAAATCCCTGGGAATGACCGTCCGATATCCAGTGCGTCCCTCCATTCTCCTGATTTATGTCCTTTAGGATGGTAGGGAAGATGGCGGGAATGCAGTAGAAACGGAAGTTTCACACAAGGGGAAAGGAAAAAAAAACTTGATGGGACTAACCTTTTCCAAGAGCTTGCGGTTGACATCAGCGTAACAAACCACGACAGTAACTAGGGGAAATATTTTATTAATATATTCTTCATCTTTTATGTAACGCTATTTATAGCAGGATGATAGAAAAAACTTATAGGAAATACAAACAATTTTTTGATGGCTAACATTGATAGCATTTTACTATTTTATTAGTGTTATTTTACATGTATATTAATAACAAAACTGAAATTACTTAAAGTATGGATACGTAAAAGTAGATCTAGTAGCTTTTCTAACAATCATATTAGGTTCTTCCTATAAAAATTGGACTGTATCTTAATTTTGTTTTATGCAAATGGCAGCAAAATGATCACAGTAAATAAACCAAAGTTGAGATATTTTTCTTAAAATTGTAAAACCCACACCTATGGGCACGCGGAAAAAGGTGTCAGGCTCGTATTGTCTCATTTGGCGGTGACGATGAGATCGGGGTTCAAATCCCGGTCGTGTGTACTGAGAGTTGTATTTTTCTACATGGTTTCCACGCAAATTAAGGTGCATTTACTTTTAACTATAGGCCCTACCCTCATTATCCCTACCCATTAGTGTAAATATCCAGTTTGCTCGGTCGGGGGTAAAACAAAGAGAGCACAGACAAAAAAAAACAATTTCTTACTATCTAGGAAATGGCGTTAGCTTGAAACCATTTACGAAATAATGGCCACTAGTACTTTCTTTAAATGAACAAACTGTTGTTTTTTTAATGTTGGATTCTGCTTCTAACCTCACTGACTGACCTTATTGCAGACTGTTTCGTTTAGGTGAATTTTAGCTTATTTGATGATTGTTGGTTGGACAATTTTCTCTTTGCTATTTTGTGTATACACTTCGCTGAGTATTTAATTTCAATAACCCAACAAAAGACAAAATCTTTTTTTTTGGCCGGGGAGGTGGCGGGGGGGAAGGTTGAATGTGCGAAAGTTTCAAAAGGGTTTACTGGTATTAAAATATTCGTATTAGCTCATTCTTATACACTTACACTCACACCAAGGATTAGGCCTGTCTCCAACAGGTGACATTTTGAATTTATCGTGAAGTGTGTTCTCTTGTTGTTTTTTCCTTAGATTTTTCATAACAGAAGGTAGCACGATGTGTCTTGTATACTAGAGTTGTTATTTGATGTTTCAATGTACATTTTATAAAAACGTAATACTTTTCTTCATGTAAAAAGCAAAAATCCTTTATAAAATAAGGTAAAATACATATTTATGTTATTAGTTGATTATATAAATTGTATATCAGTAATTGTAATTTTTTTTCTCTTGAAATAATTTAATATTGTTCATGAGTCAGCGGACCACAAGGAGCCCATGGGCCGCGGGTTGGAGACCCCTGACTTAGAGAGATTACTACTTGAGAAATTTTTGAATATATAAATATATCTATACGCCATTAGAATTTTTTGAAAATTGGGTGAATTTTGATTAACTAGACAAGACATGTTAGCAGTCATGTTAATGCTTAAAAATTTCAAGTAATGTGATTTTTCTGTAATTTTAATACAAAATTGAGTTTAAGAACGTTCATATGGCTTATTTTGGTCACGCCTTTGAACAAAGGCTATTGAAAAATTTTAATTTCCTACGGGCGACAAAATGCAAGCACACTTCCCGGTTCTAGAAATTCAAGAATTGTTTCCAGTTTTCCCGATGAATGGCAACCCTGTCATCTAACTATTCATTCAAGGAATACACATTTAACTATACACATGGAATAGGGATGTAGAAGGTTGAATGTAGTATTAAACTCACCTACATTTGCACGGAGGAGGAGTGGGAAACCATTTAGGAAACAAGCCAGCTCAGTATACCCACCTGGTAACTTCCCGTCACCATACTAGTTTGAAATCTATTCTGCGATTCTACAGGTGAGTATAGGTGACTTGGTGGTTTAGGGGTAAGGTGTCAGACTTCCGTGCTGGGGGTTCGGGGTTCAATCCTCGGTCCCGGCACAGATTTATCTGATTACCAAACCCTTACTTCACCTCTGACAAAACATCTTGTGAATGTGGGGAATGCCAGGCCTCCACCGTGGTTCGGATCCCACATCAAACTGTAGGTCTTTCATTTCATCTCACCCTACCATTTCACATTAGCGTAAGTGCGTATAACTCGAACGGGTAATAAGACGCGGTGCTAATAATAATAATAATAATAATAATCTACAGGTGATTATTCTACTGTCATAAACCAAGGTATTTGCCATAAAAATTGTTTAGGAAAAAAATTAATTTCATATAAATATAGCTATTCTATATAAAATAGTAAATTATTTACAAACAAACAAACAGTAATCATAGAGGTGTGCACTTTTGGTTATATCAAATATTTGTACGTTATTTTGTTGTGGAATAATTTCCTAAAATTCATTTGAAAAAATATTGTCTTAAGCTATACAGAAATCTGACGCGTTTCAACCATCGTAAAGCCATGTAACTAAATCCTTAATTTAATATTTTTATATGGCTCAACAATTTTATTTTTTAGCTCTACGGCTCCAACTAACAGCCACATTCTAAACAATTGTGACTGTACCACTGAGGTAGACAAAGCTTTACATTCCTTAAATTCCATACTATCCTTTGGGTCTAGCCGTTTATATACTAAATTACGCTGATAGTTTTAGGGATTAGGAAGGTCACACTAATAGGAAGTGTACTCACATTTGAATGGAGGGAGAGTGAAAAACTATTTTGGAAAAACAACCCTCAGTACACCCGACCGAGATTCGAACCTCGATCTCCCCGTCTAGTCCGTTGCGTGAGTAGTGCGTTAGAGTACCCGGCCACTGAGGCGGGTTGGCTCAATAAATGAAGCTTAAAAAAAAAGGGGGGGGGAGGAGTAAAGTCACATTACACACATTTTTGAGGACAACAGCTTTTATATCTCGAACCCCGGCAAATACTATTTTTAAATTAATTAAAATAATAACGGATACCTCTTTAACCATAATTTAAATTGTATTATAATGGTATAATGATTGTATAACAGATGTCACCACTAACTAATTCAATTTGAGTTAAAATTGCACTTCCTTCTTTTTCCCCTTGTACCCTTCAAATTGATTCAACAACAGAATTGTTATAGTATACATTGTAGCCTCGTCTCATTTTATTTATGCTCCCGCACCGTAAGAATTCTCCACCCACTCACAACAGAAATGTTTCTATATTTCCCTCCCTCCGTGGTACCGCGCAATCCGGGAGATCAAGTCTCGTACATCCCGTTATTTACACACACTCACGTCTCGAAGGACACGAGACGGGCCAATGTTTACAACAAGCTATGGAGAAGTATCTATCTCTACACTTCTTCCTCTCCAGGTTTCCTTCATTCCATTTTTTTTTCTCCTGTGTGAGCTGGTGGAGAGAACAGGTAAACATGAATCTTCAGCGCAAGGGTGACAAGGGGTGGGGGGGCTGTTGGAATTTCGTTTCGCCATGTGGGTTAGTTGGAGAGTAAAGAGGGGTGGGTGGGTTTGTGTTTATTGACTTAGCGGGTGGATTTACAGAGTGACAAAAACCTAGCAGAAGACGAATGCTTTTTGATGTGAAATATTTTTATACAGTCTACACACTACAGTATAACGTCGATAGTCTGGATTGACGACTAACTTAGACTTAACCAACCACCCCTCCCCATCTCCCAAACGTGAGTGGTCGTTATCTCGCCCATTGTTATCTAATTTATAATTATATTTAATAAGTTTTAATTTTGTTTTTAAAACAACTGTATTATTATTATTATTAGTAGTAGTAGTGGTAGTAGTATATTATAATAAGTTTTCGCGAAAAAAATTCTTTTTCAAGTCGACCATCTGAATTTTCGACTATCCTAACCGCTTTTGTCACGAACTAATTCGAATAGTCTGTGTTACACTCAGTGGCGTATCTAGAGCAGGGAGTCGAACATAAATTTTTATAGGTTTTGGTTCCGGTTCCTGTCCTCTAAACAAACATTTTAAAGGTTCCGGTTCTGGTTCCGGTTAGGGTTATAGCACAATAAAGGTTGGTTCTTTATATTTCTAAAAAATAATAATAGCACAGCGTCTTTCTATTAATTCGAACTACGTGAATGTACTAATTTAGATAATGTTTTTAATGAATCTGGAAGGTTATATTTGTATAGTTGGAGGAAGTGTATCCGCATTTGCGTGGAAGGAGATCGAGAGCCACTTTGGAAATAACACTCTATATCAAAAGTATTGCTAGATTAAAAGAATACTATAACGTACCTTAATAACATCAGTGCATCCTTATAATATGCATCTTGATCCGTCACCGTCAATCTCATATCTCAGCATCTCGTGATTCTTCACCAGCCATCAGTTGTTGTTTTTTCTTTCTACATCGACGTTGACGCTCCATGACTATCCGAAGATCATCACAAGTTTATTTGACATAGGCTATTGAATTATTAACGAGTTCGTCCCTATTTTCAGCTAAACAAATCCTTTCAAAGCCTCGAGTTTTATATCACATTGTTGCACGTTCAGTTCTTTTGTTTGGAGGTAGGCCTATGTGTATTTAACTCCTAGAAGGACGGAATCCCACAGGCCAAGAAAGCACAGGAAGGGAAACGATGGTAGCGCATCAAGCAGCGCGCCAGTATCTGACCCGGTAATTTCTTTATCACAAGTTAAGTCACAACTTCTACCCTCGCACTCCATCGTGTTTCTACTACGCGCGTGACACTTTGACCTGTGATTGAAGTCGAGTTCCCCAGCGATGGATCAGGGAAGAAAAAACCTGAACATACTCTCCACAGTTAAAAAACAAAAAATAGTAGCGTTCGCAGCAACAGAAGTTGAGCAGAATTCAGCCTGTGAGTTGTACACGCGACAAATTATGCTTTACTATTATGTTCCTTGATACGTCTCCGCACGGAACTATTTTGAACAACCGTCAAATCAGCATTTTTCATATTACTGTCATCTACAATTTTGAATACCAATTCCGTCCTTTTCTAATTTTTTCAAAATCATAGTTGATATATTCTTAGCTTTTGTTTTAATAAAATAAACAAATGATTCTACTAACCTCACTGTATTTCCATTGATCATAGCGTAGTGCAAAACTTGGCTCGTTTGATCCTTATGAGAAATATCAGCAGTGCTGTCGAATTTCATAGAAAATTACTTGGCTTCTTTTACTTGCGTGATAATTTTTCTTCTTTCTTTTTCTCCTAGAATTTATATAAACTCGTTCCGAAAAGTAGGCAACATATAGGATTTAGCAAACTTTTTACCAGCTTTATTCTTAGAACGTGTTCACGTGGCGGTGGATCGTATTTCACCAACAAATTAACTAATTCTAAAAAAATTCCTCTATTTCCCGTTGATTCAGATTCAGCATTAGTCTTTTAATAAATTCCTTCTCGATTATCCCGTAAGGCTAAATTCTGTTTAGCTAGGCATCTAATCGTATTATAACAATTTTTAAATTATTTCTCTCCAATTCTTCACTTCGTTTTTAACGTCTTTTTGTTCCTTTTTATCAATTATTGCTCTATATCGGATTCTAATTTCCAACTCTTTACACTGTGTGAAAACCCGAACAAGGTTTACATTGGATTCATACTTGAATATTTTAGGATCCAACTTCCACCACGTGTTGCGATATTGTATACAGTAGCCTCGCGGCTTCTTTGGTACTGACTGACAGCTTTGAAAAGTTACCAGAGCAAATTATGTATCCCTACGACGAACCATATGATCTGCAAAAACATGTATTTAGCAGATGTCACCTCTGACAGTCAAAATCTAGGTATATACCTAAATGTTGACTGTCAGAAGTCAGCTGTGAGCTGTCAGTCAGCACCAAAAAAGCCATGGGGCTACTGTACAAATATTTAAGAAATTAAAGTTGAGTTTTATTGTTTTATTTATAAGAATTTGAATGATAGGGAAGAATAAAAACTCTTCTTTTCGTTGCAGTAGACCAAGATTGCCGCCCCCTGAAAAGTGTCGCACGGAGCGGACTCCCACTCCCACCCCCCTCTCCCCTTTAGCTACGATACTGGTTTCACTGTATTTACATTTTGTTTATAAATAAAATCCTTCCATTCATATAATTATTTAAAACGGGTGGATTCATACAAGTACAGTAGCCCCATGGATTCTTTGGTGCTGATTGACAACTCACAGTTGACTTCTGACAGCTGCTAAACACATGTTTTTGCAGATCATATGGTTCGGCGTAGGGATACATAATTTGGTCTGGTAACTTTTCAAAGCTGTCAGCTGTGAGCTGTTGGTCAGCTACAAAGAAGCCGTGGGGCTACTATAACATCGTGAGTGAATATAATAAAGAAATGAAATATGTCAAATAACAGTTGATAGCAGTCTGGTCTCGAGCCTTGTTTCTGAGATCAGTGTGAGAGGGTTGGGAGTAAATACCTGTTAATTAACATATTATCAGTGAACTAAGGTTACAAAAGAGTTGAGTAACGGCTTCACATACCCTGGACCAGCATCGGTGGGCACGTGGACCAAACATCAGGTTCATCTACTCTTGTTTGTTCGGAGCTCTATTTTTGTCCACTTTCAGGTGATCCGGCTGCTTGGCAGTTTGTTTTATAAACTATTATAAGGGAAGGTTCTAGGGATTTGCATGTAATTTAATCAGTTGTCACTTACCATAAGCCTACAGATAAAACGTACCGATTTAATTATTAAATATAAGCGGTTTTATAGATACTAAAGATACTAATTGAGTTTGCGTTTAATATGTTTATATTGTCATGGTTAAAATTTTTAAAAACCAAACTATTTCTCGACCAATACTTCTAATTATGAATGAATAATAAATAATACTAGCTAAATGATCAAGTTGAAGATCCCAGAAACATTATACCTGGCGTGTACTCAAAGTTATCATTATCATAAAAAAAAATTATTTTTTTTAGTACCGCCCCTCGTCATCGACAGTCCAGTATTTTGCGGAAACGACGCTTTAAGCTATTCGGCCGCCGGAGCGGGTCACACTAGCAAATAATCTATCAATTTACAATAAGTAAATATTTACTTAATTATTTACTATAATTATTCATCATATATAATTATAGCGAAATACTTTTATGGCACAAGTACAATCGCATATTGTGGCGTGTTTTTTTTTATTTGCGTGCGTCGTGTCCTACTACCCGTCCGGGCTATCCGCATATCTAGGCATACCCTAGTTTAAAAAATATAATGAGTAAGGTAGAGTGGGAAACCATTTAGGGAAAAATAAAATCTTTAGTACATCCAAACGGGATTTAAACTTCGAGGTTCCCGTCAGCTGCAATCTATGTCAAATGAGACCGACACCATTACCCTCCATGTCCACCAGTGTGGGCTTTATCATGCTACAAGATTGGTGAGTGAAACTGCAAGAATAGCGTGTTAGACCACTCGGCCACCAAAGTGGATTAAATGATAAAATGAACCTCTTAGTTTTTACTTTTAATGTCGATAGTTTGGCCTTTATATTAACTTACATTAATTACTAAAGCATTTGTGCTAGCAGCTAATACAATAACGATATTATATTCAATATTTTTAAACAAAATCGTGGTCAGTTTCAATATTCATTAGACTAAAAACTTTACTGAAAATACTTTGCATTAATTAAATACATTATACATTACATTATTTTAGGATCCATTCTAAAATGTTAAATATATAATACTCAATAATATGTGTGTAACCATATTTTACGAACCTATATACATATTTTAATAATGTGGAAATCATATTTTTATTCTGTTTCAGATTAAAATTTAATTTAATTATCTGATGCTTTTGCCTGATGCAACTGAGTAATCACTCTAATATACGTTCGAATATTTCAATTACGAATATAACGATGCAAATAGATATAAAAAATTTCATCGGCCTATGTAATATTGTAATTTCATTAATTAATCATTTCCCAAATGTGTTTTAAATATTTTCGTCAGATTAATTTAAAATCCACTCGTTGATGTTAATATTTAGAACACAAACCTACTTTTATGGTTAAAAAAAGTCATTCAGTTAAAAATAATCAAATGACATAAAGACTTTACTATCGGATTTTTCTGTACATCAAACACTGTAACAATAGGTAGTATTAATTCCAAATAACATCATTTAAAAAATCAAAATTTTTAACTAATGATAATAATCATAAACACATTAAAAGTGCGTCACATAATCCAAGGGATCCCACATATTCTTCCGTTTGTGAACTAATTACACACACGCATTAGCATTTGTACGCTCGCAAAGGTAATTAATTAAACTTTAGCTCGATATGACGTATTAGAGCTCTTGGTTCGATTACTGTGAGTGGTAGATACACTAATTTATTTATTAATTTGCTATTGATTGTTTGTAAAAGTGGTGAGGGTAAAAAAAAAAGAGCTTTAAGCGGTGGCATTCGGATAAAGTATTGTTATCAAAATGTGCTGAACAATCATCCCTACATTTTCAAACAGATTTTTTTCACTCTCTATTAATAATATTGGGTAATTAGATGAGGAGTTGACGCGGCGGTAATTGGACGTGACGTGGGTAGGTTGGGAAGGGGTTGACTTAACGGTAATATCGCCATGCACTTTGTGTATACGTGCATCATCATCAGCATCAGCATCATCATTGCGGTGTTTGTAGTGCATCAGCTCACAGCTCACAAAGAGCCGCCCGCTTACATCACTAAATTATATTACTGAGTACATATACGGTTTATGAAGTCGATTAGAATAAATAGTTGACAAAATGGTTGAGTGTAGATTTTAAAAATAAAACTAAACGCAGACACACACGCTCTTTATAGAATGATGAGAGCGAACACAATGAGACGGAAATTGAATGTAATTATTATTATTATTATTATTATTATTAGCACCGCGTCTTACTACCCATTCGGGTTATACGCACTAACGCTAATGTGCAATGGTAGGGTGAATGTGAGATGAAATGAAGGACCTACAGTTTAACGTGGAATCCGAATCACGGTGGAGGCCTGGCATTCCCCACATTCACAAGATGTCTTGTCAGAGGTGAAGGAAGGGTTTGGTAATCAGATAAATTTATGCCGGGACCGGGGATTGAATTGAATGTAATTAAAAAAAGGTTTTCCCACTAACCCAAACACAACATATTCCTCCAGTGTAATGGCATCCGAGTTGATAAAGTTCAGAATAAAGATTTAGTATAATTTTTTTTAGCTCGGAGTTTTACCACCTGTTCGGGTTATAGGGATATATAATAATTAAGTTAATAAGATACGAGATGAGGAATGTTGATTTTAAAGGAAGTGTATCCGCATTTGCGTGAAGGGAGAGTGGAAAACCATTTTACAAAAAACTCAGTACACCTAACTGGGATTAGAACACAAATCTACTAGTCATTAGAAGTCTAGTCCAACACGAGAATGACGCCTCAGACAATGCATCCACCAAATCAGGTTAGTATAAAAATAATTTAAATATAGCCATATTATAGATAATATTAGAGGCAATATTTTCTGGAATGTAACTTTGTGAAAATGTTTATAAATCAACTTTTAGTCAACTATGAGATACCCTAATTTATTTCAATTATTATTTTAGTGATTTATAGCTTCCTAATAATTTCTATTGATATTATTGTTCTTGCTTCGAAATTTATTATGTATAAATACAACAAAAGAGGCCAAAAGGAGATTAAGCAAATCTTCAGGTAAAATAAATATTTACTCGTATAAATCTGCTTCGGTGACCAGATGGTCTAACGCGCTACTATAGCAATATAATAGACTGCCTATTATGAGGATATCAAGGTTCAAATCTCGGTCAGCAGTACTGAGGGTGGTTTTTACAAAATGGTTTATGGTTTTCCACTATGACTCAACGCAATTGTGAGTACATTTCTTAAAAATATAGCCTCCCTAATCCCTAAAAACTATCATCGTAATTAATACACGAGCGTCTAGACCGAACGGGTAGTAAGACGCTGTGCTAAAAAAAAAATCCTATATTTGAAATATCTTCAACAATTTCACAACTTTATTTTTTCGTAGTAGATCAGTAAATATTTACCCAACTTTGACATTAAAGAACATCGTTATATCACCAGGCAAGCGCCTTTTACAAGTCATCCAAGTCAGTGACTTTTCAAATCGGGAAACCGCTCTACCGAATTGGGTCCGGCAGCCGGTGGGAAAGGCCGGTATTTGTCTTTAGAGAGGATGGTAGAACCACAGTAAAATCTAAAAAACACGCATCCTGAATTTGAGTTAAATTAAATCCTGATCATTCGGATCATATTTACCTATTTTAGCCTGCAAAAATAGCGTGAAACCTTTTTTTAATACACAAAAAAATTCAATTTTATCTTCGCTATATAATGTTACTTTACATAGAACTTAGCAAATTGATTTTAAAAATCAAATTCTAATCAGTACTTGGCAAAAAAAATTTAAATCCTCCATTCTTTGTTGATGCCTGTTTATTTTTTTTTCTATTAACCAATGTTTTTTCCCCACCAAATACTTTAACCCCCTACTAACATTATAGACACACTCACATATGAGAGTGTGCTATAATGTGTGTGTGTGTTGGCGACATAGCCAGCGGATCACATTTACACGCAATTAAAAATAAGGACCTTAAATCCGAGGGGTGGGGGGTATAGATATCCCCTTCCTCAACACCCCCTCCCCCTTCCTAAATGATTACACATTAAGCCAAGCGCAAAGCCCCCCATATTACCTGTTCGGGCATTACGGTCAGATAGAGACAGAGTAAAGCAAAGAGAGTGAGAGAGTAGAGAACGTTGAACGAGAGAATTGAAGAGAAAGAGAGTGATACGCTTAATTAATGTTTCAGCTCTCAAAACCTACTAAATAATTCCCATATAATTCGTTTTTGTCCCAGGTATAAAATGTATCAGTTTAGAATTAAAACACGAATGAAAATGAAGGGTTATGAGAGGGGAGAGGGGGGTTTGTGTGGGATGGGGGTTAAGGGTCGGGTTATATGACGGCTATAAACTGGTATAAGCAAAAGCGTTTTCGGTGAAAAATTAAAATAATCTACTCGTATATATTTTTAAAAATCTGAAATTAGCTACTTCACCACCCTCACAGAAACCTACCATACTCTCCTTCATTTTCAAATTATTTTAGGATGACGTAAGACCGTTGAAAGTATATGCAAATACCAACCAACCAAGAAGTCATCGCCTTAGCGAATAAAACTGATCGATTCTGATTAATAACTAATATCTCTTCACTATTATTATTATTATTATTATTATTATTATTATTATTATTATTATTATTAGCACCACGTCTTACTACCCGTTCGGGTTATACGCACTCACGCTAATGTGTAATGGTAGGGTGATTGTGAGATGAAATGAAGGACCTACAGTCTAACGAGGGATCCGAACCACGGTGGAGGCCTGACATTCCACACATTCACAAGTTGTGTTTAATACACGTCTTGTCAGAGGTGAAGGAAGTCTGCTCTTCACTAGGATCGCTTATGTTTTCCAACCCAAGTAAATGTTTCTCTTAAGTTGGGATGGAAGGGATTGCGATAAAAAGCCAGTGTTTTTGCAGGGGTTTTTTTAAGGAAAAACTTTTTTGGCCGAAATAAATAAAATATTTATCCAGTGCAAAATTAGAATTTAATTTTCTTTTCCCAGGATGACCTCAAAATTTCTTGAATAACTGTCAAAGGTGTCCTGGAATTTAATGACAATTTTTTCTTTTTATTAAAAACAATTTGTCATCTAATGCCAGTAAGATTATGACAGATATTCAACAACTGTTTATACACCATGTTAATAAAATTAAACTTTTTGATTTTATTAAATACATATTTTATTTATTTTGACCAAAACAACCAAAACACTGGCCTTTTCTCGCACTACCTACATTCCCACCTTAATGGTCCCTAAGATTATTCTTTTCTCTTTCTCTCCCCTCCCAACCAACAGGTTAACTTTAAAGGAAAGAGTTTATCTAATATACTGGTGATTAGTCCGTTTTCGAGAGTGTTCTTTGAGTGTATACATTCAATGGTCCAACACAGTCTTTTCTTGATTACGCGTTAATCTTGATGATATCCAGTCTTAAATCTTAATGAGTTCCCTCTATGGCGGAATTTCTAACGAAAGAGAGGGTCACTTGGGTTGAAGAAACGTTTACGTTGAAATTATCAATCCAATTTTTAGAAAGAAAAAAAAATCTTTATTTGATTTTTAGATTAGTCTATATTTTGTTCACAGAATTGAATATCACAATTTTTTTATTATTATTTTCGTAAAAATAAATTAATGCAGCCTTTCAAGAATTGAAACGTGACCTCTTACTACCAAGTCACGGTCGAAAACACAAACTCAACGACCATTTCTATAAATAAATTACCCGCCACGGTGGCGTAGTTGGCTAACGCGCTTGTCGGGTTGAGCTCGACTGCTGAAGACGGGGAGATCGAGGTTCGAATCTCGGTCGGGTGAACTGGGGGTGGTTTTTCCTAAATGGTTTTCCACTCTACCTCCACGCAAATTCGGGTTCACTTCCTCTAATTCAACCTTCCCAATTCCTAACCCATTAGAGTAATTAGTACTTAAAGCGTATAACCCGAACGGGTAGTAAGACGCGGTGCTAAATATTAGTCTATTATAAATAAATTGTTTTGTTATGAAGGATTCGCGCTCTAAAAGAGGGGTTGCACGAATGTTTACACATCCTATATAGAATACATAGTTTCGACACCTTAATTCAGTCGGTAGCGTCTCTGTCTACTGAGCTAAGGGTTTAGAGTTCGATTCCTGGCATGGCTGAACAATGTATCATTGGCGAGATGTGGGTTTAACCTTTCACAGTGATAAATTAACGGCCGGAGACTGGATGTTGTGCCTGTCCTATTCTTAAGTTAAATTATAAGACATATAAAATTACGACAGGCCTAGCAAGCTGGTAGTGAAAAATATATGGCTTGAATAACAAACTGCCACAGGCTAGAAGCTCTAATTGACGTAAAACAATAAAACAAAACATAGTAGCCCAAACCAGTGAATACGAGGACTAGTTCATCTAGTCTGGTTGCCATAGACGGGGAGGTCAGGGTTCAAATATCGACTGGGTTTAGAATGGGGAGAGAGGGGTATATTCCTAAATGGTTCCTCACTATTCTGCTTTGCAAATAGAGGTACACTTCTTATAAGTTTCACCTTCATAATATTTACTTCATTAGTTTTTTTTAGCACCACGTTTTACTAACTGTTCGGTCTATACGCATATGTTCATGATAATGTGTTAGGTATGAAGAAGATTGAATTTAAAGTGTATCCAAATTAGCGTGAAGGGTGACTGGAAAATCCTTTAGGATAAACCACTCTTAGAACATTCAATTGAGATTCGAACCCTAATCTTGACGTTATCGTCAGTAAAGTATATTGCGAGAGTGACGCCTTAAACCAGGGAAGGCAAATCTATGGTGCGATTTGGGTGGCACTAACCAACATGAAATAAAAGAAACATTAACTAAAACTTTTCCCAACGTGGTACACTTTTTTTTTTAAGTCAGAAATATTTCGACAGTTATGTCATGTTACAACGAACTTTATGATGTCAATGGTTAGAAATAGTCTTGTGTACTGTTGAAAAACAAGTTATGAACCGAAATTAATTTCTTGGCTAGCAAAATACAAAATGTTTCAAATTAATATAGAGAACGATTATGTAAGTTTCTGATCTTAACATATATATTCATTTATTTCCATTCGAGGTATTACTTTCAATGTTTTTACTTTAAGTTATTGAAATTAATATGGTCTAAGACACTCACTTTGACGACTAAAGATTTTTTTTTAATTTAGTCATTCTTAAAATATTTACAATTTGATTTAAATTATTCATGATAATTTCATAATATCTAACTAGTTTTTATTTATTTATTTCAATAGTATTTTTATTTTTCTTACTTACTATCTATTTACATATATTTTTATACAAACACAACTCTTAATGAAAACAATAACGTTTTTACCAACCCCTTGGGGTTCTCAAAAAATACTATAGTTCGATAATAAATTAAATGTTTTATCTGTCTTATCAGATCCCCTAAATAGGGCACAGTTAATACATATATAGTGGGGGGATTTGTGTCCCCCCCCCC
>CABFOW010000175.1:43834-124656 GCA_902141385.1 Timema californicum
CTACGGGACTTAATTAAATGTAACCGTAGCTACTTTATTTTTAATTGGGTAAACAGGACAACATTTTTAAATGGCACGATGTCCAGTTTTTTAAGCTTAAAAACAAATAAAATAACATTAACTTATTTTTAAATAAACATTAATATGAACTTAACTAGATCAGTGCTAATATTATTTGTTCATTTAATGCAATACTATAAGAAAATTATTTAATAGAGGTATTTAACGTGTACTTTCTGAACCGACTGATTATATCAGCATACGACTTATTAATTGACTTAAATCTACAACAGACACAGCATCCAGCCCCCCACCGTTAATTTATAACTGTGAAAGGGGAATCCACACTTCACCAATAATTAAATTTTTCGACCATGCTAGGAATCAAACCTGGGACTCTTATTTCAGTAGAAAGACACGCTACCGAATGAATTAAGGTGTAAGACAATAGGTAAACATGAATTATTATATTGCACCCGCACATGAGGCATGGTTAAAATAATATTTGTAGAGCTACCATTTGTGGCCTCTCCTAGGAATTGAACCCAAATCTCTTCACCAATAGCCACTAAATGTAATTCGGCTCTAATATCCTTGATCGGCTAAGAATATATTGCTTTTTTATCCATATGAAAATTGTCATCTTATAGTAACCTTAGTTTACTAAATGAACCTAAAATTAAGTTTATATATCCTAAATTTTATAAATTTACTTTCACCCCGTTTTACCAATTCTATATTTTTTGTGCATCTATATTAATTAAGCTAGTTTTTTTTATAGATGAATAAGGTAGAATTTATAGGCAATGTACCAGCATCTGCGTATAGATAAAGTGAGAAAACCTTTTTTTTTAAACTCAGAACACCCGATCGATATTCTAGCCCCAATCTCCCCATATTTGGCAATCCGGCCCATTGTCGGAGGGACGCCTTTATACCATGCGATTACCGAAGATTATAAAAATGTGTTATTCAATTAGTAAATTACTGGCTGCTGGAGTTGATTTTGTAACACTAAGCGTAATACTCTAGATTAAACTAATTTGTAGGACTGGAGATAATCTTGTATGTGTGCTTAGAGAGTGTGAGTTAAATACAATATTAATAAAATAATATAATAATTAGCAGCTGAAAATTCGCTCATCAATCATATTATCAGGGCACAATAATAAGATTTAATTTAAAAAAATTATTTAATACTAAAAAGACTAATCGAAATATGATAGCGTTTTAGTTTTACTAGAACTTGAGAATTTTATTTTTCAACATTTTTCATCATTTTCCATAAAATATCTAAACGCTCTTTACATATTTATTTTAGGAAACACTACTATTTGTAGGAAATAAAATAAGTAAATATATGTAGTATTTCACATGCCGATGGCTTCAATTCTAACATTAAAACACTCGAGTAGGTTGACAAGCATATAGCTCGAATGGGCGGTAAGACATGGCACTAAAAAAAGATTGACATTTATTTTACACATTTATACTTTAAAGAGTGTTTTTTATGTTACTAATCTCAAGGAGAGAACATGATGGGAATAATATTAGACCATATCAGACTGGTTAATAATTTACAATTTGTAATAACGATCCGTTTCCCAAATTGTTTTTATAGGCCTAAATATTTGATGTCATTTTTAAATCTCACAACAGAAACTAAAAAGGTTAATATCACATATAAACCAATGTTGGAAATTCTCCCATATACATTTAACAATCAGGTATTTCAGGGCTTTAAAACGAACTTACTGACAAACCTCAACAGAGAAAAGAATCTATGTACAAAAAAAAAAAGAGGACAGAATTAACTAAAACAATCATATTACATGACCACCGAAAACACCTTTAAATCCAGGTCCCGTAAACAAAGCCGCTATACACTATGGTACTAATGACAACATTTTGTAACGGTGGATGAGATAGGTGGCGGGGTGTGAGGGAGCTAGCTGTCCATCTATCCGCACACAAACACATACGTTGCACCATCTCCCAAACTATAATCCCTGGGATGTCAGGTTAACTTCAGCCCTACTCCCCCTACCACTCTGCTTCACTTCTCTATAGTTTGTTGTCTAGGTGATGAGTTGTTGGGCTCACATAATCTCAGGATTATTCCCGAAAACCTACTCCCCTCCAACGCCTCCCCCTCCCCCTTGGCATAATGCAACACTAGCCCGCAAACAAGTGACGGGAAAGGTAGGTAGGGGGCTGACGTCCAACCAAAGTGACGGTGGTAATACCTCGGTGCAAGCCTAGGCATCGTTTCACTGTTCGTTCGTTTGTATGTTTGTATGTTAGTTAGATCATGGCGCTATGCATTTAGAGTGGCGGGAACGGGGGGAAGAGGGTATTGAATTGCATGCGCCGGCTCTACGATAATAATGTATTAATCCTTTTTGGATGGATTAGTATGTTACCTGTGTGCTGTTGTTTTGGGTGTTTGGGCAAGCGTTCCTCTGTGACTATGAAACAGCGGGGGGGGGTTCCTAAAATAGAGCGGGTAAAAGGAAGGAGAGGTATCGGAAATGTGTGCAGGTGGTTTTTTTTATGTTGTGTAAATGACCTTGCGTGCGAAGCACCAGTTGAATTTCAAAACGACAGTGAATTATTATCTTGATCAATTACACTTACACTGTTCATGGAAACAGTTCAAGCGTCGATATTAATTAAATAATCCCCAATCTCATCTAAACAATTTCAGATATATATCGATACTAAAGAGTAAACTAGTCCCAGTATCTGTTTCTGTATTGGCGGAGTTAAGGTCGTCTTTCTCCCAACGTAGGTCGCGAAAAGCTATTCACGGCCATAAAAGTGTTGGTTTTGCATAGAGGTGTGAAAAAGAATATTTCACTAACGACCATCGTGTGACCGTGAGAGGAAAATTAAATTGATCACCTGAAAAAATAATGAAGAGAGCCGAATCAAAGAGTACATTGGTGTAATAATTTGATTTTTTTTTAAATCTTTAACATTTTCAATTTGATTTTTTGTTAGTAGTTTCATTATATTAATAGAGATAGTTGCAGCGATGACTGAATATTATTGCACTAAAATGTATTCTAGATTTTTTATTGTGAACAATATATATAGTAAGACCTCACTTGACTTTATAATTAAAAATTTACTCGTTAAAGGCTATCAAATTACATGGGTATTTAGTTTTCGTTGTTTGATTTGAATCAAGACTTATATATTTGCTCTTTCGTCCACGATGAGAAATTTAAGGCGACCCCTATTCCAGCTCTCTATCTATTCCTTGCACCGAACCACTCAAGTAAGAATTATTAAGCTGTTATTATTTTTTAACCAAAAATAAATGTTTTATTTACCGATATACGATAATACGCAAATAAAGATTTCCATGGTGATGTAAACACAGAATTATTGTACAGTTTAGCCGCTGCCCACACAGAATGAAAATATGGAGAATTCACAAGGGAAATTTAATTTTAGGCAAATATTTTTGCCGGCATCCTGGACCCCTAACCTTTAAAATGACTTCGTTGATTAAACTCGGTAAAACCGTTTATTTTAAACTATCAAAAATGGGCTAATTAAATTATATATAAAAATGTATGTGTGTGTGAGGCGAGAGAATGTGTGCAAGAGAAAGAGTGTGCATGAGAGAGAGAGTGTGTGTGAGAAAGATAATATGTGAGGTAGAATGCGTGATAAAGTGTGTGAAATGTGTGTGTATGAAAAAAAGATAATGTAAAATTTTAGGAGAGAGATTGTGTGAAAGAGAGAGAAAATGTGGGGCATGTTAAAGGGTTTGAGAGAGGAAGTTAGAGAGGGAGAGATTAGTTTAGAGAGAGAAAATTAGAGTGTGAGAGAATTGGAGACATAGTTCAAGAGAGAGTGTTGGAGAGAAAGTTAAAGAAAGAGTTAGAAAGGGAAATTGAGAGTGTGAGTTTGAGATAAAGCGAGTTAGCCAGAGAGTGAGTTTGAAATTGATAGAGCGAGATTGATACTTAGAGAGAGTGAGAGTAATTTAGAGAGAGTTTGAGAGAGCTTTTAAGTGATAGAGAGCGAGCATTTGACAAGTAGAGAGTGTTTGAGGAAGAGAGAGCTTTTGAGTGAAATATCATTTGAGAGAGAGTTTATGAAAGAGATTATAATAAAGATAATGTGAGAGAACTTGTGTGTTAGAGTGTGTGTGTGTGTGTGAGGGTAAAGATTGTGAATGAGAGTGTGTGAGAGCGTTAGAGAGAATGTGTGCGAGAGCGTGAGAGAAAGTGTGTCAGAGATAGAGAATATGAAAATATAGATGTGTTACACAAAACATTACGGTACTTTTCCCTCAAAATTAAGTATCAACATGAAAACATAACTGAACTTACTGTATTTGTAAGAATGTGAAAATATAGATGGAGTACACAAAACATTACTTTTAAAAATTTTATCCTCAAAACTATGCGGCAGAATGAACATCAAAACCCATTATTTGAAAAAAATTATTACCAAAACTAATATTTAATAGTTAAAATGGCTATTTTTAAACATTATTCAAGATCATTTTATCATTTTTGAGTTTATAATACATACCAAAACATATTTAAACATTGTTTTATCATGCGCGAAATAAAACGTAGCCAATGTTTTCACGAACTTATAACAACTAAACCATTTAGCTTTCGAATTATGCTAAATATTATTGATTTAAATGCGTATTAAAGATAACAACATTCCAATAAAACTAATGCTTCCCCAGTTTAAGCATCTCAATCTAGATGTGTTATGAGCAATATCCAAAGGGAAATATTCAGCCATAGAGAAAATTGTGATGTGTTCGAACCAACAATTAATGAAGACTGTTAGTCAAAGAGATATATTTTGTTTAAAGATGCATAACCATGCAGCAAATAACGGTTTCCTTGGTGATTAAGCAAAGAATGAAAAAGTGAGAATTATCTGTGAAAATCTGGTTTTCGTGGAAAACTACTATATTTTCCGGCATCCTGGACTCCTGACCGTTAAAATGAGTGGTCGTTTGTTAAGATCTGCTGGGTCATTTCCTCTTAATTTCTATTACCGGAAATGGGCTTATCAAATTATGTAAAAGGATGTACTAGATATAAAACATTTCCAATTAAAACGAGATTAGGTAAATCAAATCACATTATTCTTTAAATATGCATAGATATACATATATGTGAGTCTTTACCTCCAGCAACGAAAGACAAACCAAACATATATATGTTTCGCTTCTTGTTTGGACTAGACAAGACTGAACAAATGTATAAATCTGTTTTCAGCTACAAAGAGGCAAGCCCAAATAAGGAAAGGAGAAACTTAATTGTTTGTTTTTGTGTTGGATTTATTATCGTATATAAAAATTGGGTCCAATTAGGGAAGAAGATAAGGGGTTGGTGGAGGAAGTTACATACCGGTGAGTTAGATACCCTTTATTCAACACAAGACATTGTTAGGGTGATCAAATATTGTAGATTACAGTGTGCAGGTCAAGCAGCACGAATGGGAGACTCTATAACCTTGTTTAGGGTACTGACCGGTAAACCCAATTGGAAATATACCATTGGGAAGACCTAGACACAGAGAGAAGGTTAACATTAGAATGGGCCTGAAAGAAATACGGTGTATTGAGGTGGATTGGATAGAACTAACTCAAGATAGGGACAGGGTGTAATGAGGTGGACTGGATGAAACTAACTCAAGATAGAGATAGATGGCGTACTTTTGTAAGTGCGGCAATGAAATTTACAGTTCTTGATGCCATTGAGTAAGTAAGTATGAAATAGACGAACCCAGTACCAAGTTGGATTTTTTGTTGATACGATTTATGTTGGGAATGTAGAGAACGCGAGAAAAGGCCAGTGTTTTTGCAGTTTTCATAGCAAAACATTTTTTGGGGGGGCCAAAATAAATCAAATATTTTTTCAGTAAAAAATAGACTTTAATTTTCTTCACATTGTTATATCGACAGTTGTTGAATATCTGTCATGAGCATAGCGCATTAGTTGAAAAACTTTTTAAATGAAGAGAAAAAGTTACAATTACATTCCAGGACACTCTTGACAGATATTCAACAACTGTTGATATCACCATGTGAAGAAAGTTAAACTTTGCGTTTCTACTGGAGAAATATTTGAATATTTATTTTCACTATAAAAATGTTGTGATATAAAAACTTCAAAAACGCCTTTTCTCACGTCCCTTACATTCTCACCTTAACGAAGTCGTGAGTTATTTAACGACTTAATCCATGGGGTAGGAATAATGTGGATAGTTTTAAAAGAAGCGTTGATAATATAACCCATATTTACCAAGTAATCGCCAGTCGTCTTGCGAACAAAAATGATGGTTTTAAAAATAGTTCTCCAAAAAGATCGCTAGTATTTTCCATAACTGATAAAAGTTTTTCTTACTATCAATAAGTTTCTCTTTCTATCCTCTCCCAGTCAACAGAGGACATTGAAAAATGGATGAATAGAGGTGGCTAATATAGCTCACCCGTCTCCTTGTGCTAACCAATCAACTGAGACTGGCAAGGTAGTGTAGAGCAGAGGTGGGCGACGTATTTTCAATGGAGCCGTTGATGTGGCGAATGAGAAATGAAATTTAACCCTCCTAGCCCCCTCCATTTCCCTCCTCATGTAAAAATTGATAAGTTAGGTTTCTCTATCAAATATTCTAAAACAGCACACACTGTTTGAACAAGTTTACGTAAAACCATTTGAAAACTCAGTTTTAACCGTCTCAGACACGAATAATGAAAATTGCTTAAATTGAGAATGTACGAAAAATTAATGCGAGATTGGACAATACTTTTGTCCGACAAGATGCAGAACCATTGGTTTATTATCTAAACTCAATTAACTTGTGGACTGCTTCCAATGATTTGTATGAAATATCAAGCTACAACCAGTACACGCTGCCATGAAAAAGTTTATTTTACTCTCAGAGCTTACAAACTCAGATTCACTACATTTTTATGGCCAATTATCAACTTGTGGCGACTGGGGAATAAGTTTTCCACCCCGGTTTAGAGGTTATGTTGATGTGAAGAGATTGTTTGAACCCAGCTAAGTCCTAACCATTCAACCATTGTGACGATATAGGTAGTGTAAAGGTTATGTTGATGTGAAGAGATTGTTTGAACCCGGCTAAGTCCTAACCATTCAACCATTGTGACGATATAGGTAGTGTAAAGGTTGTGTTGATGTGAAGAGATTGTTTGAACCCGGCTAAGTCCTAACCATTCAACCATTGTGACGATCTAGGTAGTGTAAAGGTTGTGTTGATGTGAAGAGATTGTTTGAACCCAGCCAAGTCCTAACCATTCAACCACTGTGACGATCTAGGTAGTGTAAAGGTTGTGTTGATGTGAAGAGGTGGGTTGTACTTGAGATATTACTATCAGACCTCCCCTCCATCACCCTCATCTACAAACCTAACAATCTGTAGGGCCAAAGTAAGATAGCGCCAAGGTGTTAACACGATCTCTTGTGTAGGACCCTATCTGCCGACAAACAGTTCTCGCGTGTGTGATCATGTGTTCTTCACCACATTACAGTTCAAACATGGCCGACACCCACCAAGCTCATATCTCGGAAGAAGGTATGAGTGAGAAAAGTGGAGGGGTATAGAGGGTGTCTTTATGACAACATGTTTACAACTGAAGTAACAGAGGCGAAGAAAGAAAAACGAAATAAGAAGTTGGATTCAGGTTAGACACGCATTTGTAATCGAATGATCCCACTCTCATCTAACATTTGATTGCAGGGAGCTAGGAGGTTGGTGTTCGAATCTCGGTCATCGGGTGTCCGGTATACGCCTACTGATAGTGGTTTTCCCTTAATCGTTTCCCATTTCACCCTCATTTAAATTCGGAAGTATTTATTCAAAGACCTTCCTTCTCATTTGGCGATATTGTATATCCGCTTAATCAAAACGAATTCTAACAAATAGGACGCAGTGGAAAAAAATATTGACCAGTTAAGGGGAATCGTTCAGAGGAACGATTTTTATAATATATCTTTTTCAACAAAACTGATTCTAATTGTTTTGATTTTAAAAACAATTTTTAGATTTTTTATTTCCTTTAAAAGCTGTTTTAATTGCTGAAATTATATGTATAATATTTTCCAAGGTTATTGACTGTAAGTGTTAAATTTTATATATTTGGCATAATATCTTGCTTTAGATAAACGTGTAAATATTTCATTACGATAGCCTGAATACTTTCTATTAAATATTTACTACTATATAAACAAATTCACAAGATATTGTTGTGCCAAGCCTCGTAGATGACGGTAGGCAGGACATGCATTGCGAATGGAAGATTCTAAAACCATGTTTAGGAAACTGATTGGCAAACCCAATGGGAAGACCTAGAAGTAGATGGGAGGATAACATTAGAAGGAACCTGAAAGAAATAGGGTGTAGTGAGGTGGACTGGATAGAACTAGCTCAAGATAGAGATAGGGTATAATGAGGTGGACTGGATAGAACTAGCTCAAGATTGGTATAGGGTATAATGAGGTGGACTGGATAGAACTAGCTCACGATAGAGATAGGGTATAATGAGGTGGACTGGATAGAACTAGCTCAAGATAGGTATAGGGTATAATGAGGTGGACTGGATAGAACTAGCTACAAGATAGAGATAGGGTATAATGAGGTGGACTGGATAGAACTAGCTCACGATAGGGATAGGTGGGGTAATTTTGTAAGTGCGGGAATGAACTTTTGTGTCCCTAATGCCATAGATTAATTAATTACACATAAAAATTCAATTTTTAAGTAGCAGTTTGTTTTTATTTATTTACTTTTTGTCTTATGATTTTAAATGAATTTAAATTTTATGGTGGATTATTTCCGAACTGTCAGATGTTTAACTTTTGCTTTTCGGAGGTCGGGTTTTTAAAATCGCTTGAGCTAAATACGATGGTGTGAGGGAAACTTCAGATTATATGCAACCGTATTATCGTGGGGATGGATGATAGAACTACAGTGATTAATACTTTGTGGAAAACATCTTTAAGGTGGTGATGTAGGGATAGCAAGTTATTGACTGTGTTTTGCAGTTTTTATGGCAAAACATATTTCTCCAGTAGAAACATAAGATTTTATTTTTCTTCCATTGGTGACTTCAACATTTCTTGAATAACTATCAAGGATGTCCTGGAATGTAAAGACAACTTTTTCTCTTAAATTAAATTGTTATCATCTAATGCCGCTATACTCATGACAGATGTGAGATCCTCATGTGAAGAAAATTAAACTCTATGATTCTACTAGATACATATTTTATTTATTTTGGTAAAAAATAATAATTTTGTAATAAAAACTGCAAAAACTCTGGCCTAGCTTTCGTTTGTTACACTCCCACCTTGCCCTCGGCCCAGATTAGAACCCCAATCCCTCTTCACCAGCGTTCAAATCTATTGAAAGCTTGAAGCTTTTATACCATGTAATTACCTATCCGGGTGTCAAACTATGGTTATCTCAGTTAGGCCCTAAAGTTTAAGTTCAAATTCCGCAATACATGACCAATATTCAAGTACTGCTTATATTACTATGCATAAAAACACTTACCTACTGAAAGTTTAGGCCAACAGATTTTTTATTTTAAAAACTGAACAAGTACTGACCTTTATATGTGTTCCCTTAAATCCCACCTTAACTATTTATAAAATATATAATATGGTGACCCTAAAATATTTATCAAGTTTTTTCCTCGTATAAGATGTAATATAACAATATACAAAATTGTATGCAGAGTATGTTGGCAAAATTAATTCATAAATGATACGATGCACCGCACAGATTATATCATTTATCTTAAAATATAGACATGTACTAAAAACGCTGGTTTGTGAAACAAAATAATAGACATTGTTGCAGAAACACTTCACCAAAGAGCATATATCAAACAATGAGAAAAAGAGGAACATCTCTGTCCACCAAAGAGTATAACAATCTATTTCACCTTTTTAAGACCTCCATATGTATACATATTTGCTTATAGCTAAAAAACTATCAATTTTATAAAAATATATTTTAAATAATAGATTATACTTTTTAATAATATTACAACTTTACAATATGTTATTTCGTTTCACAAATAGTCGCGGAATTGTGATCATTATTGTAGATTAAGCGTATTTAAAGTACCTCCAATTCATTTTTATGGGAAATGAGAATTTCCATTTTGTTTATAATGTTAATCAGTATCTATATACAAAAATTTAATAAAAATCATTAAATAGGATTTCAAGAAGATCTATTTTTGTCTCGTTGCAAAGACTTAAGTAAGCATTTTTTAATTTTAGGGTTAGATATATAATTCTAAACATTATTCGGTAGAACCTTATAAAAACCCAGATAACAAGTTTTACCCCAATCGGTGAAATAGTTTCGGCTCTAGGTGGAGATACATCAAAAATCCATCCCGAAAACCACTTTTTCGGTTACATCGGACATCTATCATCAAACTATCGAGTTCGATTTATTGACGATCAAAATACTTCTCCCTCAAGGGAGTCTTTATAGAGTAAATATAACAAATTGAATAAAAATAATAAAATAGCTATTATTATTATTATTAATACCGCTTCTTACTACCCGTTCGGGTTATACGCACTTACGCTAATGTATAATGGTAGAGTGATTGTGAGATGAAATGAAGGACCTACAGTTTAACGTGGAATCCGAACCACGGTGGAGGCCTGGAATTCCACACATTCACAAGTTGTGATTAATACACGTCTTGTCAGAGGTGAAGGAATGGTTTGGCAATCAGATAAATCTGTGCCGGGACGGGAGATTGAACCCCGGACTCCAGAACAGAAATCAGACACCTAACCCCGAGACCACAAGGTCACCAATTAAATAAAAGATTTAGGATTCGAAGGTAAAATAAATATTTGGTTTCGCCTACATCTCCAGCAATTGTTTATATATTTGTTTCTGCATCACTTGAGATAGCAATTAATTTAATGAGTCTCAATAACATTTTAGTACCTGTTTCAGTGGTCGCATGCTTTCTGGCGTCACGCTCACAGTGGATTAGTCTGCCAATGAAAGGGAGATCGAAGTTCTAATCTCGATCGGGCGTACAGGGGTGTTTTTTCGAAATGGTTTTCCACTCTCCCTCCACACAAATGCTGTTACAAGTCTTATGAATTCAATATTCCTCATCCCTAAACCGCTAGCGCAATTAATACATAGATGTATATCCTGAATAAGACGTAAGACGTGGAGCTAAAAGAAAATTAAGCTTAACATATATTTTGTTATTTTGATTCTTTATATTTGACAACTTAAAATTGGCTAAGTGTTAAAATCTCACAGTATGTTTTTATTTGGCCTGGATATAAAATTACAGATTTTTATTTTGTAAAACAGTCTCGCACACATTAAAATAGACCAAAATAAATTATTTAGTTGTTAAATGTTAGATTTTAAATACATAAATGCGTTTAATAGTAAATTTACATTTGTGGGTCAAAATTAATAAAGAAAGTAAAAATGTGTTTCCAGCAAAAAGATAGGATGATAAAACAAACACCCCTAACATTCTTTATCCTTTGAGGGTGCTACATAGGAGAGCCCTGAGAAGCGTGTAAACGTTTTGAAATAACGGATGATTTATGAAGTGGTTTGATATTTTTTAATATCGTTTTCACTCAAGTGTAGGCGAAAATTCTGATCCGTTAAAAAGTTAACATTTTAGGTTTAAATTGTTTAAAAAAAATATGTAATAAATTACATAAAACCCTATAGAACAATCCCACTTTACCTTGAGATGATTTGTTGTGGTCTTATTAATATATTATTTTATTTGATAGTTAAAGGCTAGATATCGGCATCGCTTTAATCTCAGAAGTACAAATTTTCACGTAAATCATCGCTGATCTTTTATATAACTTTAAACTCGAAATTTAAACTTTTTAACTGGTCAAAAACCTGCTGATAATTTTAGCCTACATTTTGATAAAAACAATATTTTAAAATATTAACACATTTTTAAATTATGCGGAATTTATAAACGTCTGTATCGTGTCTTAGTGATCTAACGTACAGCCATCTTAAAAATTAATCGAACAGTCGGAATCGAGAAAAATAAGAATCATGGCATTTCTTCAATCAATGATTTAAGATAATTATTAGTGCTATTAGAATAATTTAAACTAACTTCAATCAAATAAAATTATTGTTAACAGGGATACTATCCTTGTTTTATTGTAGTTTATTAGTACCCTATAGTTTCATTAGTGGTGATCCATGGCACAAACTATCTAACTTAAAGAAACAGGATGATAAAGGTGTATTTTTAGGAACCTCATTGATACATTTCCAGGAAGATGGGAAACCACATTGTGAGGAAAAGACAACCGGTCAAGTTCGAAACCCAGACTCTCAAGTCAGGGACAAGGCGTTTCAATATCTCCGGTAATGGCGTTAACAAGAACACGTTTTTATCAATTTATAAAACACAAAGGTTGTTTATGGATAGTAAGGTAGGGATTATAAAATTATTTTAAGTGTGAATGCACCAGTATTCATCTGGAAAGGAGCGTTCATACCAGAAACAAGAAATGGTTCACAGATAAACGTTTGAAATTTATAACAGTGTATTTTTAATAGTGTATTATTTTGAAAATAATTTTTCATGTCTACTTCATGAGGTGGGCTTACACCCAGGCATCCGCTTTCCTCTTCCCCATCAACAAGGATTTGCCCCTCAGTTAGGTCTACTTTTATGTTTTGAGGAAACCGCTCGTCAAGACAAATATTTTTTTCAGCCACCGACGTGGTTTAAAATAAAAACACTATAAGGGTGCTTCCCCATCACTCAGAAAGAGTTAAAATAAAAATTGATGCGACTAAATAAGTAAATCTTTGGGACTGATGTCGAGTGTTAAGGGTATCTATTAACTTATTTCCCATACACACGGGCGATGTGTTTGTATTTAATTCAGTGTAGAAACTTGTACTGAATTAATTATGGCAGACATAATTAAAAATAAATTTTTCCTATATTTTTTTATCAAAATAAATAAATATATATATTGCTATCATTTTGTTGGAAAAACAAGAAAATCACTCTTATATTTGTTAATGTAAGATAAATTGTGCTACTTCTTCTGCGCGTGCGTCTCTGATTAAACATCTCTGAAAACTATGACCTGTACTACTACAAAATTACGAACTAGTTTTCACTATAGATACTTGTTTTGCTAAGAGTCGTCATAACAGTTGGTCGTACACTCTGTAATAGTTTAATTGTACTGAAATTAGTACTGAATAAAGTACGAAAACATTTCCCGAGTGTTGGTATTCTCCAACTAATACCGCCTTAGATAAACACTAGCTTTAATTATTTAATTTAAAAAAATATTTTTTTATTTAAACCAGTACCAGTGGCTACACATATTAAGGCATCAGTCTCGTCTGGTCTGATATGCCAGTGACTGGGAGGATGGAATTAGAATCCTGGCTAGGTGAACAAAGGTGTTTTTTTTTTCTAAATTGTGTCCCACTCTCTTTCCACAAAAATGCTGGTACGTTTTCTCTAAATAATAATTTCATCATACCTACCCCGCCAATGAAAGTGCGGGTAGCCTGGACAGGTAGTAAGAAAGAGAAAACAAAATAAATAAATGTTTTTTCACAACGACTTACTACTCGTTTGGGTCATACGCGCGCGTGTGTGTGTGTGTGTGTGTATATATATATAAAATTAATGTGGTGGGAATGAATAAGGTAGAATTTAGAAGAAATGTATATCTATTATCGGGAAGGGAAACACATTGATGAAAAACCACGCACAGTAAATTTATTTGAGGTATATAACGTGCACTTTCTGAGCCGACTGATTATATCAACACACGACCTCTAAATTAACTTACATCTAAAACAGATAGGAAACCCACATTTCATCAATGATACCTTTTTCGGCCATACCAGAAATAGAACCCGGGACCCTTATCTTAATAGACAGACCCGCTACCAACTGAGCTAAGGTGTCGGGCTCCCTCAATAAACCCAACGTGGATTCAAACCCCGATCTCCCCGTTATCGCACCCCTGTGTCTCTTGTGAGGATGATCCCTTGTTTGGCTTAGACCAGCCAAAAAGGTAATCATTCAATTAGTTACGTTTGTATGTTTTATGTGACGCTTAATGGCCGATTTTTTTATAGGAACATCTTCAAACCAAAACAATAAAAACATTTTGTTTAGCACCGCTTCTTACTACCCGTTCGGGCTTTACGAAAAGTACTAACTACGCTAATGTGTTAGGGGATGAGTAAGGTTGAATTTAGAGGAAGTGTATCCGCATCTCAGTACACCCCAACCGGGATTCGAACCCAGATCTCCCCGTCAGCGGCAGTCCTGTTTATTGTAGGACCAAGGTCTTTTAAACTATTCGAATAACAATGTGAAACGTAATAAAGGGGTGCGTAGGCCCGTCATCTTCAGACTAAGACAACTCCTTGCGAATATTCCGCCGTCTGTTCCGCGTCTAAGTGGAGGTCGTATTCCCTAGTACCACAGCGAGGCGACCAGAGAGACAGACTGCAGGAGGCTGGGGTTTGGGTCCACAGGATCAGATCAATACCCGGCATGCACCGCGTCCCCCCTCCTCCCTCTTTAGGTACAGTCTCTCGCACGAATACATCATGCCTTGGAGAGACAGGCTCGTTGGATAGACGTGGTTGTACGCGAACATTATGGCGCAAAGCCAGGACAAAAGTTTTCGAGTTTTATGATATGTGAGGAAAGTTTTTGAATCAACATGAAGTTCGAGAGTAGAATAAAAAGTTTCATTACCATCTTATCGCTTGACACATTAATAGAACGGTGGGCACGAAAACTGAACTTCAATCTCTTCTACTCTGGAACACCAGTGGCGTAGAAGTCCGGGCTCGAATCCCTACTGGGTGTTTTTTTTTTGTTTCCCACTCTGACACAATGCAAAATAATGCAGGCACAATTTTTCCGGGCTTTACCTTTTTCATGTCCAATTAGTGTAGCTAATTGCAAATAGGCTGAACGGGCAATCAGAGACGCGGTGCAAAGAATATAAAAAATAATGAGAAATGAAGGAAAATAAATTTTACGGTACACTGCATGAACTATTTCTTTGCTTTTCCGTCTAAAAATGGAATTATTTACTCAAAACTTGACAAATATTTGGAACCAAATTACATATATTTTTACGGAAATATTCTACCAAATATCATAAATTAAATAATATGCAATGTTACAGAAATCTGTTGAGAAAAACGTAACCTCTTCGTTTACCAAATGACATAACAATTAATTTACCAGATCTCAATTTAAAAAGTATATTTGTCAGAAACTATTGGTTTTATAAATATACAACATTTCAAATAAAGTTTTTTTTAAATCTTTATCTTGGCAATAATAAGTTATTTCGTATCTCAAGAAGTGGCGGAGATTTGATTAAAATTGGAAACTTCCTTTTATGTAAATTACCCTCAAAGTCGTTTTTATGTGAGGATGAGAGTTTCTATTTTGTTTGTAATTTACAGTGTCTATATATGCAATTTAATTAAAATCGTTAGAGTAGATTTTAAGAAGTTCTATTTTTTCGATTTTCCCCCTTTAGTAAATTTCCCTCAGTTCTAGGGTTAGATAGATAATTCCAAAATACTCTCTGGTGTACCTTATGAAGAGCCTAGATACTAAGTTTTAGTCCGACCAGTAAAATAGTTTCGGCTCTAGTCCCAGTAACAGACAGACGGCATTTCGAAAAAATACTTTTTCAGGTTTAGGGGGTCATGAAATGTGTCCATCCATCAAAATCTTGAGTTTGATTACTTTGACGACCACAATACTTTCTCCATCCAAGGAGGACAAACCATTAAAAAATTATTAACCACATTTTTCTCAAGTCTTGGGCTCGTAGACGATAATATTAGGGAAGTGAATTTATGACTTTAAGATTAAATTTTAGAACAGTAGAATAAGTCAAAACTTAAACTCGGCTGTTTTCAACCATTTTCAATTCGTGGTACATTGAACAAGGCGCTTAAACTTTCAATGCAAATCATAAAAAAAAAAAAATTAAGGAGAGATTTTATCATTTAAATAACAAGTACTAAGATTAGATTCAGTTGGACAATGCAATCGATTTTAGCAAGAATGTTTTAGTATAAATAAAATATTATTGTTCCCTTACACACAAATATGGTGGTTAATGGTTATGTTTTTAGTGGTTTAGAGATCCTGTAGAGCCATGTCTATATAATAATGTGAGTGAAGTACGAAGATGGCGTAAAATGAGATTCAAGATGGTTCCTCCTCGTCTACGTAAACAATTTCAANCACCCGACCGAGATTCGAACCTCGATCTCCCCGTCCTCAGCGGTCGAGCTCAACACGACAAGCGCGTTAGTCAACTACGCCAACGAGGCGGGTTTTAATAATGTTGATAATGGATTTCGAAATATTTATTTTTATTCACAAAATTTTGTTTGCGCTTCTCTTTGATCTTACTCCAGTAACAAAAAAGAAGTCAGTCGTACTGTACCGCACTAATCGAGAAAAGAAAGCTCTAACCCCTTGAGTAAATTGAAGAGCGTAGTCGGCCAGATCTGAACCTAGGAGTAGAGTCAATAACTACCCCCTAAACCCCACTCTATAAGAGGTGTATGAATGGGACAGAGAAGAAGTGTCTTCCAGTCTCCTCCCAAAGAAGAATACCACCCTCTTTGCAAAGAGCCAGGGATCTTGAGACCTAGTCCGGGTTAAACCCCTCTACCCCGGGACCTCAGAGTAACAGGGGGGGAGGGTTACTGCGACAGAATCCAAGAGGCAATTTCCAAGGATTCCTCCTTCCGCCATCTTCTCGTTGTAACCTTCCAAGGCACCTTCCCTCTGGCTCTATAATATAGATTATCGTAATTTGTAACATATTAGCCTGGATCTAGCGCGCACCTAAGCGAGAATGTTCCGACCTGAAGGCATTCTTAAAGATGTTAAATAAAGGACCGCTTTCGAGGGTCTTTTTAAAGGGGTCGGTTTTTGGGAGTCTTTGACTTTCACAGATGTTTATATGAAAGTGAAGACAATTGTATTTATTTATTACCATGGGTTCTAAAAGGGTTTATAAAATATATTCTATCCAGGGTATTAGTGTTGCACCAGAATATTTCTTGTTTTAAATGATTCCAAAAAGTTTTAACTATATTTTTCTTGGGATAGAGGGCTACAGTCGAATTTTTGTAGGAAGAACCTTATCTGACAGATAGCAAATTTAATAGAGATACTTTCACGTATTTATACATCAAATGATGTGATCTAGGGTGGAACATTTTGATGGATATTCTCAATAACTATAAAAACTGTACCAAAATTAGATCAATTTTGGGCGAAAAAAGTTTTTCTTTTCTAAAAGGCCCTTGCTATTAAAATTGAACTGTATTAAGATTAATGGGTGTAGGGACAAAACCACCGTAAGTTAAACAAGACTGCATTCTCCTTTAATAATTTAAATCAAGAGTATTAATTTAATATATTCAATAATTCACTATGTTACATATTTTCTGTAGAAGATATGCGACCTCGTTATATTTTATATCAAGATCAATTATTATTGATTAAAATTATATCTTAATTCACATTATTATAATATTTTACACATTACTCGATAAATTTATCTTCCGCAAATGGTGTCAGTCTCTTATTGTCTTGTTTACCAATAACGGTGAGGTTTGTGCTCAAATCCCGTTTGGGCGCTTGTTCTAAATCGTTTTCTACTCCCCATGACTCAAAATTTGTGATAATTTCTCTTATACGTTCCTAATCTCTAATCTTATTCAGGGGCTCCAGAAGATTTTTGAAATTGGGAGGGGGGGGGGGNGGGCTCAATTGAAAGGGAGTCCGTAGGTCTTGACCGGGTAAAATTTTAGACCCTGGATGACTTTTGAAGCTATTTGAAAGAGGTTTATTTTTCTTGTATAACACTTTTTTGTATGTCCTTCTTTTTCAAAATATATAGTAACAATATAGTAAGAGCTTGTGTGGAGAAGAACGTAGTAATATTTTTAGGTCAACATTTAAAAATGATGGGTAGGCTCCTTCTATATTTTTATTTTATAAGTAATAATACAACCCAGTGGTATTTGGGATGTTTTTAACGTCCTGGCTCCCAAGCCGAAAGCCAAATCGGAAGCCCTCCTCCAAACAATTTCCGAAACTTAGATGCCCTTAGAAGCTATTTAGAGTGGTCCACACTCGGAAAAATTTACGAAAATTATTCTCTTAAGAAGTTATTTAGAGTGGTTCTCATCCAGAAGATTTTTTTTTTTAATTTGGAGTTTTCTAAAAGATTCTTAAAATGTTCCTCTTCTGGAAATATTTTGAAAATGTATTACTTGTGGATGCTTTATAAAGTGATTTTCCTCTAACAAATTTTTGAAAACTAGATGCCTCTTCAAACATTTTAGAGCAGGTATTTAGTGGCAATTTTTAAAAATTCTGAGCCTCTGGAAGATGTTTTTAGTTTTTGTTTAAGTTGTAGTTAGTGTTTAGTGCACACAACAACAAAAATATTTCTTACATTTATGCAGATCCCACAGGTCTTACTGAATGCCAGGGTTATCCACAACGTACAATTAAGATACTGTATGTGGAGGGCGTAACATACCGGAGAGGAAAAACTTTACATATCAAAATGTCTTCCTATATTATTTAAAAGAGAAAAAATCTCTCAAATACAGAAAGAATATTTGTTTGAAAGTTTTAAGTAAAACACAATTCTTGATAGTTCGCATTGCATGTAAGTTATTAGCGATACGCAAAACAACCCATTACGAGGCTTTTTTTTTTGTAGGCCTAATCACATTTTGAATTTATTCTGGGCCTCTCGTCAGATACCCTACACACTAGAATGTAAATTAAGCCTAGTGATTAAACATTGGTCCTACATTCTGGTGTCCTTTAATTTTGAAATATATCATCCAGGGTAGCGGCGGGGACGATTACAATTTTAGGCCCAGCTGATTTCCGCTGATAATTTATTTATTTTACACGCCTTCAAACAGCACTGATAATGCCTACACTTTAAAATTCTTTTACTTCCCCAGGTTTTCCAAGCCAAAGAATATATACTTTTCCATTATTTTATAATAAAAGCTATTGTCCAACACACATAATCTCATAATTTTCATTGCCTTCTATTAAATTATTTGTACAAATATCATCAATAAATCACATTAATTAGGGATAAAACTAATAGCTTGGACTTGGTAATGCCTTCTACTACTATTGCCAAAAAAAACACTTAAATGACATTTTAAAATGTATCTGACTTCTCCTTGTATTTTCATGTCACACCCAATTAATTCGCTTTTACAGGTTATCTTTGTTTTCCATATACACCGATTTTGTCCTGAAAGGTAGCAGTCTTAGTCTCATGGGCGTAGGAAGAATTTAATTTTGGAAGAGATCCAAATTGTAAGTCTATGACATGATGTTTATACTTATGAAAAATAAGAAAATTATTTTTTTTAAACTGTGGAGGGACCTTGTTTGTGTGATGGGGAAAAGGGGAAATATCAAAATTTACTATATAACTTTTTTTCCCCTCCCAGTTAATGTTTAAAAATTGGATGCCCTAGATTTTTTTTGTGGATTTTTCTTCCTCCCAGTTAATGTTTGAAAATTAGATGTCCTAGAACGTATTTGAAGTGGTCTTCAAAAGTGGAGTTTTTAAAAATTATACTAATTTAAGAGAACTAAAGTGTAAAGTATGTATGTATGTATGTATGTATGTATGTATGTATGTATGTATGTATGTATGTATGTATGTACGCATGCATGTATGTATGCATGTATGTATGTATGTATGTATTTGGGTATGCAGGTGTGTAGGCCTATGTATGTATGTATGCATGTATGTGGATATCTCGGATGTGTAGTAAGACGCAGAGACAAAAAAAATTGTCTTTATTAAAATAGCTATAATAATAATAATAATAATAATAATAGCATTAGGCTATGTCTTAGTAATATTTCACCAATCAAGCCATAAATACTATACGCTGTATCGGACAGTCATGTGAACATACTCGGTGTAAGGTAGAATATTCTACAGTAGTCCAATCTGTCACAGTAGGTCCCGAGCTCCCTCGTAATGTCACAACAATTCTTCCAGCAGCTAGATCACACCCCCAATCTCTTTTCCCTCCGTATAAATCTCACTCTTAAACACCCCCACCAACTCCTGGGTGCAATAGCATTTGACCACAAGTTAGCCATCGGGGCTATTTTCCACCCCGTGCGTCTCACACACTTCATAAAACGAGGGTGCTTCGGGTTGGATAAATATGTTGGAGGGGTGAATTTAATGTTTCTCAAATTTTAGGTTATATTACTCAAATAGACAAAATTAACTAGGTATAGTTTTTAGTAAAGAAGCTATTACAAATTGCATAAAAAATTATTACATTTTTAATTTGATAAAGAATTGTCAATTTATAAAGAAACGCCCAAATGGTATCACCCTTTCTTTACTCCTATCAATACGCAGAGAGAGAAATTTTCGAGCCTCAAAATATAATATTGTTACCTTTTTTCTTCCTCTCTTTCTACCTCGTCGAATCTGGTAACAGTACGTACATTTTCTAATGTAAACGGAATCAACCACATAATATTATAAATATCTTTGTTTAGAAATGAATGAAAATCTAAAATTTTGTGTTGGAAGTAAAGCTTAGTATAAATAAGTAAACCCAGTAAATAATTGATTAAAATATGATACGATAAATATTGATTTGATAAATTTCATAAAAGTTTAGGAGACATTTTCTCAGTTTCTTATTAATATTTCTTGGTTTAATTGAATACAAAGACCATCCAATTTGTATTTAACACGAGTACGTATGTCAATATGAATTTATATAGCTTTATATATATATAAGGTCATATTATAATACGTATCTTTTACATGTAAAACGATAACTGTGTAGGTGACCTGGCGGTCGGGGTTCAATCCCAGGTCCCGGCACAGATTTATCTGATTACCAAACCCTTCCTTCACCTCTGACAAGACATCTTGTGAATGTGGGGAATGCCAGGCCTCCACCGTGGTTCGGATTCCACGTTAAACTGTAGGTCCTCCATTTCATCTCACAATCACCCTACCATTACACATTAGCGTAAGTGCGTATAACCCGAACGGGTAGTAAGACGTGGTGCTAATAATAATAATAATAATAATAATAATAATAATAATAACTGTGTAATGACTTCAGTCTCCTATCGTCTGATTTGCCAAATAATGTAGTTTTTTGTGATGTTTCATAAGAAAATAAATTAATGCCGAAGTAGTTTGATGTTTTTGCTGGAATAATAATAATAATAATAATAATAATAATAATGGTAAATATTAGCCTTCATATGAATACTAGAAAAAACACAAGTTGTATAATATTATTTTTGAGATAGTCTTATTTTATAAGCCTATATTATGTCACAATATATTGCCACTATATATAATAGATAGGCCTAATAGTATATATAAAATAACTATGAAGGTGATTTATGTGTGTGATATTTTTATTTATAGCATATCAAATTAAGTTACATCCTATTAGTGAAACCACCCATTTTACGAACTGGGCAAATCTCTGTACATTCCATGACCTGACCTCTTCTCTCGACCATTTCACGAAGTGGGCAAAAATATTGCATGAACTCTTATCCATTTAATAAAATGGAAAGTATTGTCCTATCTACCAGAGGATTAACTGAAATTTGTTTTCAGATATACGTTATGATTTCCCAAACTAGCTAAACCTAACCTTCCATTCTAAGACCTTTATAGGTTTGGACCAGGCCTGTTCTTCGCTTGTCAATTTAGCGGGCCGGGCAAATGAATTGGGTGGAGCTTGGAGCTGCCCATGCCGTGAACTTGAGAAGCACACGCGCTACTCAATTCATGAAAAGGGCGAGTTCTTGGCCGGTCCATGAAATTGAAAAGGCATAAATTGTACAATTCATGAAATGCCCAATATCACTCTTAGAGTGTCACATATATAAATGAGAGTTAGATACAAATGCTTCCCAACTACACATTAAGTTGCGGTTCCCTCTGTATGCTTGTCAACAAGTGGCGGTCGTTTCATCACTCAATGTCCTTCCTTGCGTCCCCCCCACCTTCCCTTCTGTCCGGTCAGCTCCCCCTTAATATCGGACCATTACCAAAGTCATCAGAATCACGGCACAGAGAGTATATATCAGTGTCCAAGGAATCACAAGTTGTCTGAGAGGGTCTTCTTGACGAATGTACCGGAACAATAGCCGCGCGCGTCCTTGGATCAGCTTTTCGCCAATTAAGTTAAGGAGGAATGATTCTAATCCTGCCAATATCTGTGTTTACTTTCATTTCAAAAGCCACTGAACACACAAAGTATTAGCGGGGTTTGTTAGTTTATATACACTACGCTTTGTCCCTGATTTTGGGCTATCCGCATTAAATTACAATAATGGGATCGGTATTAGGTAGGCCAAATTTAGAGAAAACGTTACTGAATTTGCGTGTTAAATGTTTCACTTCATAAATTGCAAACATTTATTTTTATATTTAAGTAATTTAGTTGGATAAAAGTCAAAATTGATAGAGAAATAAACTAATTTAAAGTATAAGATAATGTAAACAAAAACTGACTAGACGCGAGAAATCTATTTTTTTAATCATAAATTAAAAATTCTCCTTTTTGAATGTTTTTGAAAATTAAATTTGTTGGGCACATACTCGGTGTAGCCTATCTCTTTTAAAAATATATTCAATCGTTTGGGCAAAATCCGGGAATTATTATCGAAAGGATATTGCTTAACGTATCTATAAATTATACTTTGAGTAGAAGATACAAATTATTATAAAACACCTACAAAAAAAAACATTATTTTTTTTACATACTGACCGAGTTAGTCAAACATGTGTCGGGTAGTTTATCTAAAGTCATAAAACAATGATAACAAGAAAATACAGAACGATGACGATATAATAAATCGTTCAAAGTAACAGTTAATTTCTCATGAGAATTTCCAAGATTGTAAGTAGCCTATCACATAATTCGTGTGGTATTTTACTTGGAAAATGTCATTTCAATAGATTTACGATTCATCCTTCCCTGTGCACGCAATGTATACACAAATAATTCTCAAAACGCGCGCGGGTGAACCTATCGCCCATAAAATATTGATAAACATAGATACACAAAGATGATGTAATTCATTCGAAAATGAAGTAAGGAAACGATTTTTTTTTTCAAAGTAGTAAGGTAACTAAAACAACCCCGCTTCGATGGAGTAGTTAGCTAACGCGCTAATTTCGTGTTGATCTAGACTGCCGAGGACGAGGAGATTGAGTTTCAAATCTCGGTCGGGTGAACTGGGGGGGGGTTTTCCTTGATGGTTTTCCACTCTCCTTCCACGAAAGTGAGAGTTCACATCCTCTAAATTCAACCTTACCAATTCCTAACACATCAGCGCAATTAGTATTTAAACGTATAAACCGAACGGGTAGTAAGACGCGGTGCTAAATAAATAAACTAAAACAAAACTTTGATTGGGATATTTACATTTTAGATACTTCATTTAGAGTGCCAGATAAATAAACTAATTGGACACCCTTGATGCAAGAATTTAACCCGGGACCTTTAGCTTTGCGCGTACCTGGTTCGATTCCCGTGTCTTTAAGTTGTAATTTCCCTGTTTTTTTTTGCATCACATCTTACTACCTGTTCAGGCTATCCACATGTTAACTATAGTGGTGTAGGGGTGAGGAATGTAGGAGTAAATGTACACTCACATTTGCGTGAAGAGAGAGTGGTAAACCATTTAGTAAAAAAAAATTCAATACACCTAACCTCGATTTGAACGCCGACTTCCCCGTCACCGCTGATCCATTCTAATGCGAGAGTGGAGAGTTAAACCATGATACCACCAATCCATTCTAATGCTAGAGTGGAGAGTTAAACCATGATACCACCAATCCATTCTAATGCAAGAGTGGAGAGTTAAACCATGATACCACAAATCCATTCTAATGCGAGAGTGGAGAGTTAAACCATTAGACCACCAATCCATTCTAATTCGAGAGTGGAGAGTTAAACGATGAATACCACCAATCCATTCTAATGTGAGAGTGGATTGCTTAACCATGATACCACCAATGCGAGTTTTCACTCAATGCCATATTATTAAATACCTTGAATACATTTTTTTTAAACACACATAATCTGCAACCCTCATTGCAATGTGTCACTAGTTAACACAATAAAAGGTTATCCCTCCAATATGATGGTTTGTCGAGGAGCCCTCAAGAGCTATCGCTGTAAGTATGTAAACAAGACACCTTGAGAAACTACCTGCTCGAAATGTTTGCTCGGTCGCTGAAGGCTCTTGAACCAAGTGACCGATATATCTTTAAGAGGTGCTCACACAAGTAGTAACCACACAGGTTTATAGACCGGAGGGACGTTGTCCACTTGGTACTTTGACACCGTGAGGAGGTGTCAAAAGGCCGTCGTAATAATATGAAGCACTGTCTGGAACGTAGGTAATAAATGTTTCCGGATAGTGAATCGCTAAGTGGTCCGTTGATCACCTATTACCGGTTGATAACGCTCTTAGCTGGAGATACGAGATCCCACGGCGAAATCTATCATAGGGACAGAAGTTCCCATCTTAGGTTTGGCTTGGGTAAAATACTTTTTTTATCTTTCGGGTCTTACTAACTATTTTGGGCTAAACTTTAAAGGTGTAAGGATGAAGACGGCAGAATATAGAGGAAAGGTTTCCACGTTTACGTATAGGGAGGGTGGACTCAGTGCACCCGGTAAGGATTCGAACATATCGACAAGTCAGAATAGATAGCCATGACATTCAATCTGCAAGCTCACCGATGCGAGTACGTTTAAAATACCTAGTAATTATAGTAAAAGAAAAAAAATATTGTTTGCACCAACATTAAATGTAGGCCTACAGCACAACCAAAATGACGGGTAGTAAGACGTGGTACAAAAATAAAATCTTTAACAATTTCTAATTTTATAAATTATTTCTTTAAGGAGAATCTTTTTTTAATGTTTGGGGTAGCCGTACATAGTTTTAAAAATGGGGGGAAAAATCAGTAAATAAGGGTAGGATATATTTTTGTTATCAAACCTCATGGTTATTTGGTTGATATATTGGTTGTTTAGTTTCCTTTTTTTTGTGACGTTTTACTCTACCCTTTGAAGCGTCCCTGTACACCTAAACCTATGCCAATGAAATGGGTGGCACAGACCAATTTTCTCTAATAGACAACCTTTACCTCTTTGTCCAGTGACAGCAGTGCAAAGGGTTTAACTCTGTTCCTCTTTTCATTTTGAGCGTCATATTGTCTTTGTTCTTCTATTTATTCTTATCCCTCTTTCCTTTACTTCCTTTCATTATTATTTTTTCTATCATCGCGTCTTACTACCCGTCCGTGTTATACGCTTATGTACTAATTACGCCAGTGGTTTGAAGGATTAGGAAGATTATATTTAGAGAAAATGTACCCGCATTTGCGTGGAGAGAGTGAGAGAGTGGGAAATCATTTTGTAAAACCCCTTTCAGCAGTACACTCAACCGAGATTTGAACCTTGATCTCCCCGTCGCCGGCAATCTAGTCTACTGCGAGAGTAGAGCGTTAGATCGAGTGGTCAACGAAGTGGGTTTCATTAGATTAGTTAAGATTAATCATCGGAGTTGTTCTCACACTATATAAACATTTTAAATATATTAAAAGCACAGTAGAAAAGCAATTTACGAAATTGAATAAATTCATACTTCAATTCATGTAAACTGTCGCATTTGATTGATATTATCAATATCGGCAAAGTAATAAATTAAAGTTATTCAATATTAAATGCGAAAAAATAAAAAAATAAAAAAATACTCTTCTTGCCGTGTTCTTAATAAAGTTAACTTATTTCTTTCAATAAATTAAATAAATATTTTGATAGAATACGTGCATTTAAGTTTATGTATATAATTTTAGTCTAGTGTTATTTATTGTGGCTGCACTAATTAAATTGAATGGGTTTTACATTTATCAGACCAATAAATCATAAAAAAAAATTTAAAACACCCTCGATGCATCCGACCGTGATTCGAACTAGGACATCCTCATTACCAGCAAACCAAACTAAATGAGCTTGATATTTAGATACACCAGCAAGGCAAAATATATATTTTAATGGGTGCCATTTTACTTCAAATGTTACCTAGTCTTGTTTTAGAGGTTATTTATGAGGCGTATCAGAACAATTTAATACACGTAATTAAATTCGAAATCAATTCAAAGGCTTTCAGAGGCGACCCGACCCGACTTTTTTTTTAATATTCCCATTTCGAAATTGTTCTCTTGATGAATGTAGCAGTGCGTGATATTGGAAAAGATTTCTTGTAAAAGGGAGTGTGTGTGTGTTGGCATTGCCCTCCCCTTCTGACACGTGACCCGGGGGGTGGAGAAGGTGGTGGCAATGGTTCGAAGGGAGCGGCACCCCAGGAGGGGCTAATATCAGCAACCAGCCCCACTGGATCACTGCTGCGAGCTGCTATATTAACTGCACAGCCTTCTATAATACACTGCTTGATTGTAGTTGCTATAGTGCTATAATTGATCAAGAGAAAGTCTACACAGCATAGGAGGATACAATCAACAATATTTTCTCAATTTTGCAGTATTAGAGATTTTTTTTACTGTATCAGTTAACACGACATTCTGAATGATTAATTTATTTATTATTTAGCACCGCGTCTTACTACCCGTTCGGGTTATACGCTTTAAGTACTAATTTCGCTAATGGATTAGGAATTGGGAAGGTTGAATTAGAGGAAGTGAACCCGCATTTGCGTGGAGGGAGAGTGGAAAACCGTTTAGGAAAAACCACCTCCCAGTTCACCCGACCGAGATTCGAACCTCGATCTCCCGGTCCTCAGCAGTCGAGCTCAACACGACTGGCGCGTTAGGATTAATTGTTTAATGAATAAATAAATGCAGGTATGGTTGGATATAGGGCATGAGTGGATAGATGATAATCCACTTCAATGGCCGAACGGTCTAATGGGTCACTCTTGTGTTGGACTGACCTGCTGAAGACGGCGAGATCAGGGTTCGAATCCTGGTCTAGTCTACTGAGGGTGGTTTTCCATACATGGTTTCCCAATCTCCTTCTACGCAAATGCGGGTAGATTACCTCTAATGTGCTTCCTTCCTCACCCCTACCTCATCAGAGTAGTTATGGCATATGCCTATACCCGAACAGTTTTATTTTATAGGTAATAGGACCCACCTTAGCATCTGCCTACATCCCCCTCCCTCTTAGAAAAGTATTAAAAACCTAATGTTTGTTTAATGCTATTACAGTAGTTTTCACCTATATTCGAATTATCCGGAAATGCCCTGAAAGGTAAACATATTGTAATAATTCGTGCTAGAAGCCGTGATTTTGTTTACACGTACAAAGGTTGATCTCTCCTCAACCTTTAGTTCGTTTCTCTTCAACGACAAACTTGATTCGAACAAAGGAGCAAATAACCACTTTGTCAAGATTGAATTAAATCGGCCAAAGCGTTCAGAAGTTATCATGAGACATATTTATCAAAGAGAGAGAAACGCAAATAATTGGAGTTAAAACTGGGAACTCGCTTCCCTCATTCAGTAAATCAAACAACATGGTTATGTTTTTATTCGTTTTCACACTCAGACAATATTTTTTAGATCGCCTATACAGGGATACGAGCGCGCAATCAAAGATTCCCCATTCCAATTTGTGTTTTCTCTCTGTCACCTAAACAAGCGAGTGGGCCCCAAAAAACCCAAGGGGTCCTGTACAGCCGCACCTTTTGTGTACAGTCCTAGCACACCTGATAGCTATTATTATTATTATTATTATTATTATTATTAGCACCGCGTCTTACTACCCATTCGGGTTATACGCACATACGCTAATGTGTAATGGTAGGGTGATTGTGAGATGAAATGGAGGACCTACAGTTTAACGTGGAATCCGAGCCACGGTGGAGGGCCTGGCATTCCACACATTCACAAGATGTCTTGTCAGAGGTGAAGGAAGGGTTTGATAATCAGATAAATCTGTGCCGGAACCGAGGATTGAACCCCGAACCCCCAGCACAGAAACCTGACACCTTACCCTTAGACCACCAGATCACCCAGCTATTTATAATATATATAAAATTTGACAGCCGCATATCACATGACTTGATGCATGAATATGTGAAAGTAGCTTTAGTAACTTTTCTAGAGGTAAGATGTGTTTCTTACTTTGGATATTTTGACTGTTGTTGGGTTAGAGAATTATCTGGTGAGAGGGCCTCCACTAAGGAGCTGATACTATGAGCAAGAGAAAGCGCAAAGTGTTTGTGTGTGAGACAGAGAAAGTAGACAGTGATCGGTCCAGAGTGATGAATGTGCCCGGGGACACAACGCCAATGAAGGCGATGATATTAGCTTGTAAATATTGCTGCGACCCCCCTCTCCAACCATAGCACATGCTCGACACTCTCCGTACAACAAGGCCTTATCACGCCACTAGGTACATCTCATTCAACATTCCGATGATGACAGGAGAATTACCTTAGAACCCTTTTTTTCTCTCGCTCTTCTTTCTTTCTTTCCCACGCGTCTAAATACCTGTTTGAGTTTTATATATTAATTACGTTAATGGTACAGGTATGAGGAATGTAAAATATATACAGTAGCCCCATGGCTTCTTTGGTGCTGACTGACAGCTCACAGGTGACGGCTTTAAAAAGTTACTAGACCAAATTATGTATCCATACGCCGAACCATATGATCTGCAAAAAATACGTGTTAGGTATATACCTAAATGATGACCGTGAGAAGTCAGTTTTGAGCTGTCAGTCATCACCAAAGAAGCCACGGGGCTACTGTAGTATTATTATTATTAGCACCACGTCTTACTAACCGTTCGGGTTATACGCACTTACGCTAATATGTAATGGTAGGGTGATTGTAAGATGAAATGGAGGACCTACAGTTTAACGTGGAATCTGAACCACGGTGGAGGCCTGGCATTTCCCACATTCACAAGATGTCTTGTCAGAGGTGAAGGAAGGGTTTGGTAATGAGATAAATCTTTGCCGTGACCAAGTATTGAACCCCGGCCGCCAGCACAGAAGTCTGACACCTTACCCCTAGACCGCCAGGTCAGCCGCTACTGTAGTAAATTTACTCGTATTTTCATGGAGGGAAAGTGGGAAACCATTTATAAATAGCCATCCTCAGTACCCGCCTGGGATTCGAACCCTCTCCACGTTACAGGCAAATAAGACCATGAGAGCCTGACGTTTAGACTGAGTGTCTACAGATGAAGGCAAAACATTGATAAAGCAGCACCTTACTTCCCCTCCTCGCAACCACAATTTCCAAAAAAAATCTAGACTCAACGTTTTCATTATTAAAAACAAAAATTTTAGTAAGCATATTGCCAAAATAAAATTATTTATCTGAGTTATCCTCAGTTCAGGACCAGGTAAGGCGCCATAAGTTATTCTATTGACTTGTTTGAAAGTTCGTTTGATCGGGTAGTGAGATTAAACAGTGTGATAAAACATTGTTCAAATAATGCTCCGTTTTTTATGTGCATAAATTTGTTTTCTGACGTGTTTAAAGATTACTTTAGAAAATGTATTACTTAAGATAAATAAATCTGAGACAGTTGTTTTTTATTGGATGGTTATAATAGATGTGACCGAAATTTTGCATAGTAGATAAAAAATGTAATTCTTTGATTTAAATGCTAAGAGTAAGAATCTAAAACAAAATCACCAAATCAAGTAAGCCTGTGCAAACCTTCGAAGTTTTGAATCCGGATATTACTAGAATCCAGATTCGATTCTAAATTTTGAATCTAAATAAATCCTGGATTCAGATTCGATGGTATTAGTTCAAAATTTGAATTTATAATTTATAAATTACTTCCTTAGCAAATTAATATAATCAGACCGAAAATCAGTTACGTGGTAGAGTGAATAAAATAAATTAATTTGAGTTTCAGGCCGTAAAGGATTGGGACAGTTATTTGTGACAGTGAGTATATTGTATTTTAAAAAGGTATCTAAGCACATCTTTTTTGTGTAAATATTAATAAACCTTCGAACTGTTGTTAAAAAAAAGGGGGGGTGAGACCACTATTTGATTTTTCACCTTTTAAAATTAGTGCTGTTGTATACTTTCTTTCAAATAAACCTAAAATGTGTCTAAAATGTTTATAACAAATTATGAAATATTTATCATTTGATTGGATTCGGGACCTTATAGTAAAATATTCATAACAGATTCGATTTGAAACATTACTAAAATCAGCTTAAAATAAATTATTCGATTCAGATATGAATATATTTTTAAAATAAAATATTCAACTTGATCAAATAATTTTAGCATGAGATTTGATTCGGAATGTACTTGAAATCTTTTTTAATCGTGAGATTCCATTCGGATTCAAGCCAGTTAACCAAGATTCGGATTCGATTCGAAATTGGAAATATTGAATTCAAACAGGCTTAAAATTAAGTTTGTTTCTAAATACAAAAGGCTCTATTAATTGTTGTTAAAAATTAAAATGAATCATAATAAACCACTTTCTGTGAGTGGAACTTTAAAAAAATTATATTCCAATTTTGTGATGTAGCACATCAACTAGGATATACTTTCAATTCTTTTCTCTAGAGTTGACAATATTTATTTATGACAAATACATTTATTTATTTTATCTCTTGGACCCATAAATATTGGAAATGTTACTGTTTTGTCTGGCATCTTCATCGGTGGATACGCGGACTAAGTCGGCAAAGCTCATCTGATCCATTTTGCCGGTGATAGAAAGCTCGGAATTGGAAACTTCGCTGACTATATAGAGTATGGAGGATGGTTTTTTCATAAATGTTCCCCCACTTTTCATCCACGCAAATGCAAGGATCTTTCCTCTAAAACAATGCATTTCTCATACCTATCCTGTCAGAATGCGGATAGCCCGGATGAGACACAGTGTAAAAATTAAGTTTTGCTCAGCTAGATTTATGAATATGCAAAAACTAAAGTTTTTTTTTATAACTATTTGTTATTTTTATTTTGAATTTAAAAACAATCCACCCAACTTTTCACGCCCGGCTAACCGTGGAATTAGGTACGCGATTAGGCTCGAACTAGAAATGGCGTCGAAGTGTAATTTCCTGGATTCTTCACTTGACAACAACGAAATTGGGATCAGTAAAATAGTTTTATTTCTACTATAATTATTTCTCAATTTTTCTGTATTTAAAAAAATATATTAAGTAGTTTAATTGGTTTCAATCCTCCTGTTTTTAAATTAAGACTCCAGATTACCGCACTACGTTGAGGTCTTTGGTTCGACCTGTATAATCCACCCAAATTTCACAATATCGTATAAAATAAGTTTGTACGCTCCCTATTCACTAAATATAGCCATAGAAAAAAAAAGATCACTGGTAAAAAAAATGTGACATAGACCGCTCTCCCACCAAAAGGGGGTCGCCTCGCTATAACTCACGGCTGCCAAAACCAATCACAAGGCTCGTTCATCTTCATTGTCGGGCACCGCAATTAGACGCTTGGCCGCGCTCCGGTCGCTGCAGTAGTTGAGCGTGCACCCGCCAGGGGGAAGAGGGCCTACATCTCAAGCGCTCCAGTGGCGTGGTGAGGAATATATAGAGAGCCGAGAGGAGCAACTTTGACAGCCGAGAGATGAAGATGTTGTACGGGATGCTTGGACGGAGGGAGGGGGAAAAAAAAGTTTGAACTCTAGATAGGTTTTTGTTTTTTCTGTTACTCGAGAGAAAGAAGGAAAAGAAAGGTTAAAGCACAAGACAAAATAACTGGTTAGGCGGAAGAAGACAGAACCGTTTGGCGTGTGTCGCTGTAGGATTATTACACACTGATATTGGGGGACAATTTATAATTTAATTATATATTTTTCCCTCTCCCCACGTGGAGATAGTCTGTAATAAACTCATTCTATGAAATTAAAATTAAAGGAAATGTACCCGAATTTGCGCAGAGGGAGAGTGAGATATCATTTAGGAAAAACCACCATTTGCGTATCTAGACGGTATTTGAATCCTTACCTTCTCCGTCATCATCATCATCATCATCAGTCGAGATGAGTCTCTCATATTATCCTTGTGTCTACCTGTATGTATTTAAAAAATGTAGTTCTATATACGTTAGTGGTGGGACTTTAGTAATAAGAGGGCTTGGGGGATGAGGGGGTTCCCGAAGCGTCGGGAGCAGGGTGAGTCTTGGGGGGTATCCCAGTTCAATTATTTGAACGTTGGATATTTAAAAGGGGGACTTTATGGTAAAATACGAACACCAAATTCAAAATGGGCCTCATCGAAGGCTGCGACTGAAGGGGTAAGGTAAACAATATTCAGCAAGGGCATAACTATATTTTAAAAATAATTGTACATAGTTTTCATAGTACGCTCAAAGCCTATAGCTGAGACCAACTAATTATAATTTTTATTTCCTTAAAAATCTAAAAGGAATGATTTGGGAGAGTATGAAAAAAGCAGGCCTTTGCCTTCTACCTAAACCTGACTACATTAATGAGATAATTTATTTGACCAATTTAACGCCTTTGCCAGTGATTTAAAATATTAACAATAACGTAACCACAACCACCAACTTACGCCATTGAAATTAATAGCGATATAAGTTAATTTGTGAGGTTTGGTATCGAGCGAATAGGTATTTTTTTCAAACAATACTAAAGCGTCCCGAATTAATTAATTATTTATAAAGAACTATAAATATTTAAACTTCAAGTTTTTGAAAATTATTTAAAAATACACTTTATAGATCTACTTCCCTTAAGATAGAGAACCTCACTAATAGGTATACGGACAAAGGGTCGAGGTTCAAATCCCAACGGGATATACTGAGGTATTTTTTCTCTCCCGAAAGGGTTTCCCACTCTTCCTTCACGCAAATGAGGGTACACTTCATATAATTCCATCTTCCTGAATCTTATCCCACCAAGTTAATGGACGAATAACAAAAGACAGAATTTTTTTTAAGACATATATTTTTAATTTAGATGGCGTATTATTTTGAAAATATTACTTGAAACTTTTTGTTACCGAACAGTTTCTGGGCATACAATCGCTTCAAGTATTGATCTTAATTATTTAGTATTTTATAAACTAATCTTCATTAATGAGGATACTGCGTTGGATGGTTAAAGCTTTTTAGCTTTTGAGGATTGAACCCCAGACCTTCAGTACAGAAGTCCGACACCTTACCCCTAGACCACCAGGTCACCCACGAATATAAACAATGTTTACATAACAGAGTTTAAAATAATTAATACGATATTTAGCTCACTATTTTGATATATTCATATGATTATTTAGTCAATGTAGAACCCATTTCAGATCAACATATACGTACTCTCAACAAATATGTATTTTTAAGTAAGTAGTACTTGCCAGCAGCCTCCTAATGTATTTGGCAATTTGTATATATTGAAATTAAGTTAATTAATACTTAGATAAGAGTGTAGTCTGGATAGCTCTGTAAAAGAATCGGCACCCCGGGCCAAAGGTCCTGGAAGTAAGTCCGTGGCTATTTCTCATATATAAGTGGTACGACTACCGTAATGATTGATAGATATGTAAAGTCAGAACAAGCTATGTTCCAGATCTAAAACAAATTTTCATATAAAGGGCCTTTTATAAAAATATGAATAACGTTTTACTCGTGTATTAGTGTTATTCAATTAGGTATTGATAGTATCTGTGATAACTGCAGATCACATGACCTAACGTATGAATACGAGAAAAGAGATCTGGTAACATGAATAGTTGTTAGATAAGGTCTTTCTTATTAAAACTGAACTTTAAATATACTCCACTAACAAATATATGTAAATTCATTTTATATGTAAACTTCCCAAAGTAATATTGACATTCAAAAAACAACAGTTGCTAAAGTAAAATTGTATTTATTTATTTTAGAATTTAGAAAATTTTATTTTTCAATACATTACATACCAAAGCGAGGAGGTTACTTCGTTGAAAACATAACTTGCCCTGGTATTTAATAGTGATGGCGTAATGCACCTATTTTACGCCTAGAACGGAATGCTTCGAGATAACTAGATGCGGTCTATTCTATATAGGGTGACCTGGTGGTCTAGGGGTAAGGTGTCGGACTTCTGTGCTGGCGGCCGTGGTTCAATCCCAGGTCCTGGCACATATTTATCTGATTACCAAACCCTTCCTTCACCTCTGATAAGACATCTTGTGAATGTTGGGAATGCCAGGCCTCCACCGTGGTTCGGATTCCACGTTAAACTGTAGGCCCTTCATTTCATCTCACAATCACCCTACCATTACACATTAGCGTAAGTGCGTATAACCCGAACGGGTAGTAAGACGCGGTGCTAATAAAAATAATAATATTCTAACTAGGTGCATTCTTGGAAATGTGTGTCAATAAATTAAGCTCAATTGCTCAAATTTATTTTTCAACGCACATACCAAGCTATATATTTTAAAATAATAGACTAAGATCCATAAGTATACAAAATTGTTATTGAATTGAGCTTCATATTAATGTCAAAAAACGTAAAATAAGTATGCCCTCTTTTATCTGTAGGTATAATGGACGTAAATACACTACAGCACGCAAATCGCAACAAATTGACGCCAATATATTTGTGTTGGTTTCGTATATATCAGAATCAAATCCTATTGAAATTTATTACTCACATCCCGGTCGTTTTTGCTGTCTGTCTTTAAAAAACAACCCATTTTTCGTCTAGTTTGATATTCTATATAAAAATAGTTTTAGCAACAAAATCGCGTTTTGCGTAAACATAGCTATTCCAAATAAAATAATTTGGCATAGATCGTAAAAATAATTCAACAAAAGAGGTTTAATATATTGGTTTTGCTAAGTATTTATAATTTTATATCATAAGACATTGTTTTTAAGAAACACTTTTAAAACTATTGTTGTATACATATAAGATTATTTGTTGGTTTGTTGTTTATTTCACCGCGTCTTGCATGTCGTCCGGGCTGTAAGCATTATTTACGCTAGTGAGGTAAGAATGACGAAGGGAGACATTCAAGCAAATATGATTGTATTCCCATGAAGAGAAAATGGGGAGTTATTAAGGGTAAAACACTCTCAGTAACATCCGACTGGGATTTGAGCCTCGACTTCTCCATCATTGACGGATGAAGTAACCTGTTATTTAGTACGCATGCATACCGATAAGAGTAACAATATTTGTTGAAGGGTAGCGAGTAATGTATAATTGAGATAAAATTGTCCTGTCTATTGTTCCAGGCGTTGAGGTAAAGTTGTCCTGTCTATTGTTCCAGGTATTGAGGTAAAGTTGTTCTGTCTATTGTTCTAGGTGTTGAGGTAAAGTTGTCCTGTCTATTGTTCCAGGTGTTGAGGTAAAGTTGTGCTGTCTATTGTTCTAGGTGTTGAGCTAAAGTTGTCCTGTCTATTGTTCTAGGTGTTGAGGTAAAGTTGTCCTGTCTATTGTTCCAGGTGTTGAGGTAAAGTTGTGCTGTCTATTGTTCTAGGTGTTGAGCTAAAGTTGTCCTGTCTATTGTTCTAGGTGTTGAGGTGAAGTTGTCCTGTCTATTGTTACAGGTGTTGAGGTAAAGTTGTCCTGTCTATTGTTCCAGGTGTTGAGGTAAAGTTGTGCTGTCTATTGTTCTAGGTGTTGAGGTAAAGTTGTCCTGTCTATTGTTCTAGGTGTTTAGGTAAAGTTGTCCTGTCTATTGTTACAAGTATTGAGGTAAAGTTGTTCTGTCTATTGTTCTAGGTGTTGAGGTAAAGTTGTCCTGTCTATTGTTCCAGGTTTTGAGCTAAAAGTTGTCCTGTCTATTGTTACAGGTGTTGAGGTAAAGTTGTCCTGTCTATTGTTCCAGGTGTTGAGGTAAAGTTGTCCTGTCTATTGTTCTAGGTGTTGAGGTAAAGTTGTCCTGTCTATTGTTCCAGGTTTTGAGGTAAAGTTGTCCTGTCTATTGTTCCAGGTATTGAGGTAAAGTTGTTCTGTCTATTGTTCTAGGTGTTGAGGTAAAGTATGTCTATTGTTCCAGGTGTTGAGGTAAAGTTGTGCTGTCTATTGTTCCAGGTGTTGAGGTAAAGTTGTGCTGTCTATTGTTCTAGGTGTTGAGGTAAAATTGTGCTGTCTATTGTTACAGGTTTTGAGGTAAAGTTGTCCTGTATGTTGTTCCAGATGTTGAGGTAAAGTTTTCCTGTCTATTGTTCTAGGTGTTGAGGTAAAGTTGTGCTGTCTATTGTTCTAGGTGTTGAGGTAAAGTTGTCCTGTCTATTGTTACAGGTGTTGAGGTAAAGTTTTCCTGTATATTGTTCTAGGTGTTGAGGTAAAGTTGTCCTGTCTATTGTTCTAGGTGTTGAGGGAAAGTTGTCCTGTCTATTGTTCTAGGTGTTGAGGTAAAGTTGTCCTGTATATTGCTCCAGGTGTTGAGGTAAAGTTGTGCCGTCTATTGTTCCAAGTATTGAGGTAAAGTTGTCCTGTCTATTGTTCCAAGTGTTGAGGTAAAGTTGTCTTGTCTATTTCTCCAGGTGTTTAGGTAAAGTTGTGCTGTCTATTGTTCCAAGTGTTGAGGTAAAGTTGTCCTGTCTATTGTTCTAGGTGTTGAGGTAAAGTTGTCCTGTCTATTGTTCCAAGTGTTGAGGTAAAGTTGTCCTGTCTATTGTTCCAAGTGTTGAGGTAAAGTTGTCCTGTCTATTGCTCCAGGTGTTGAGGTAAAGTTGTGCTGTCTATTGTTCCAAGTGTTGAGGTAAAGTTGTCCTGTCTATTGTTCCAGGTTTTGAGGTAAAGTTGTCCTGTCTATTGTTACAAGTATTGAGGTAAAGTTGTCCTGTACATTGTTCCAGGTGTGGTTCAAAAACCGGCGCGCCAAGTGGAGGAAACGCGAGCGCAACGCCATGAACGCGGCAGCAGCAGCGGCCGCAGACTTCAAGAACGGCTTCGGCTCCCAGTTCAACGGCCTGATGCAGCCTTTCACGGACACCGACTCTCTCTACTCCTCTTACTCGTCCTATAACAACTGGGCCTCCAAAGTGCCGAGTCCTCTGGGCACCAAGAGCTTCCCGTGGTCTGTCAACCCTCTGTCGTCCGTGGTCCCGGCCAACCACCACCAGAGTCCCGTCAACTGCTTCAACGCGGCGGCGACTTCCGTGGCCGCAGCCGCCTCGATGAGCTCCGCCACAGGGTCGATGCTCCCAGGTTCCATGTCTACGAGCCTTAGCGGCGTTGCGGCACCCGGGGGTGGCGTGTCCGGTCCCACGTGTCCCTATGCCCCACCCTCCGCCCCTTACGGCATGTATCACCACCGCACCACCGAACCCTGCTCCGCCATGTCGAGTAGCATCGCCAGTCTACGGCTCAAAGCGAAGCAGCATTCGTCCAGCTTCGTGAGCACCTACTCGCCCGTCAGCCCCGCGGTCTCGAGGTCAGGCGGCGCGGGTTTGTCCGCGTGTCAGTACGCCACTGCCGTGGACAGGACGTCGGTCTGAAACGAGGAGCTGCCCCACTGCTCCGTGAAGCATCAGCCGTTTGTGTCGGCGGATCTGCTGCTGGAGTGTGGGGCGACCGCCACCCGGCGCGGCTGCGACGTCAGGAGACGCGAGGTCGACGACGACGACGAGGGTGGTGATGATATCAAACCCACGAGTATTAGTCCGGGCTCCCTAGACGAGCAGAGGCACAGCTCAATGACGCAGGATTCGTAATCAAGGAAGTCGTGTAAATCTCAGTGCAATCAGTTTTACGTTTGGTGGCTCATGTGCTAAAATGGGAGAAATGGCGTCTTTCTTAGTCTGAAAGAAAAAAAAAGTATTTGAAGGTCATCGCGGGATTTATTTTGCCAAACAAAAACACACACTTTTTTTTTCAGTCCGACACAATTTTAAATGAAGAAACTTTTTTAAAACTGACCTAGTGCCAAAGCTATGAAGTCAAAGAGATTATTATTTTTGTTGTTCTCAAACTCAAAGTAAGGTGAAAGAATTAGTGACAAGTAATTTACACGTCTCCTTTTCCAGAAAATAAATAATATATGGACGAGAATATGGGTAGTAACTTTTGTTTTGTCCCGTGACAAACCTTTATATAAAAGGTAAAAGTTAAACAAAAATAAAACCTTATCCAATAATGACAAACCTGATCAATGTTTTAGTATGTTTTATGCTGTATTATTTTATTATTATTACTGGCCGGATAAACAGATGGGCAAAAATCATAGCCTAATTTTTTTCTTATATTTACTCATGTTATGAAACATTAAATGTATTGTTTATCCAAATTACTACAGCATTAAATAAAAAACAAGCTTAAAAATTTGATTAAGCACATCAAGTCTCGTATCAATACTGATATTGTTTTTAACTATATTACATCACAAATATAATATAGTAACACATGAAAAATGATGTGGTTATGTATACTTATTACATTCAACTACTCCATAAGGTTTTACTTAGTTTCCAGCAGGAAGCACAAATGAAGAACATTGTCTTTAAAATGTAAGGGAAAAGGTTCCGTTAGATGATAAACAAATACTAATTACCATCTATCTTACTTATAACAACATAAAAACGTGGATATCCTCTAAATTTTACACATTATAAATAACAGATGTGTGATTAGACATGTAATGTGGGGTGAACAAAAGAGAATCGGTTCAGTGAATAAAAATGGCTGTATGAAAATACAATAAATCCATAACAACATCAGGGTGACCTGGTGGTCTAGGGGTAAGGTGTCGGACTTCTACGCTGGGGGTCCGGGGCTCAATCCTCGGTCCCGGCACAGATTTATCTGATTACCAAACCCTTCTTTCACCTCTGACAAGACATCTTGTGAATGTGGGGAATGACAGGCCTCCACCGTGGTTCGGATTCCACGTTAAACTGTAGGTCCTCCATTTCATCTCACAATCACCGTACCATTACACATTAGCGTAAGTGCGTACAACCCGAACGGGTAGTAAGACGCGGTGCTAATAATAATAAATCCATAACAACATATCTTTAATTACAACGATAGTGCGTGCTATTACACAATATAAGTCACAGCCAGGTAAATAAATAGCCATTCTTTGACGATGCATTCAACTTTATATATTTAATAGATTTATTTGACTTCTAATGTTTGATACAGCGTTGGTTAATACACAAATTAATTTGAGTGCGTGCTCCAAACATATATTTAACACAAAATATCTAAAGTTGTCAGAACAGATCCAAATTTACAAAACTTTTTAATATTAGTATTTATTATTATTTGAGGTATTTAACGTGCACTTTATGAACCGATTGAGTATATCAGCACACGACTTATGAACTAACTTAAATAGATAACCAGACCCAGCCGCCTTCCTGCCATAAATTCATCATTGTTAAAGGGGAAACCCCAATTTAACCAATGAAACTTTTTTTTAGGCATGCCAAGAATCAAACCCAGGACCCTTAATATTTTAGTAAGATACACTACCAACTAAGCCAAGATTACTTATTTTAATCATTATTCATATCGATACACTCATATGTATAATAATATACTTCCAAATAGTGTGATTACGTTTGGTTATATTCAGTTAGGAAATGAAAATGAATAAAAATAGTTTGAGGATTATTTTTTAAATGCTTGATCCAATATTACAATAAATTATGGATATTCCCAAATATGTAGTATGTCTTAGAGTTCTATAAATTCATTCACAGATGCTGAAAACAATCGTTTATTGATGAGTCAAAATTTATCATTCGATTAAAGTCGACATTAATATTAAATCTTATATACTACATTAAGGTAAGGATGTATGGAATGCGAGGAAGTGTAGTGTTTTGTAATGTCTTTATAAAAACAATTTTTTTGTCAGAATAAATCAAATATTGTTCCAGTAGAAATATAAAGTTCAATTTTTTCACATATTAATTTCCAAATTTCTTGAATATCTGTCAAGAGTGTCCTGAAATTTAATGACAGCTTTTTAACTTCATTTAAAAAGTTTCTCATCTAATGTTGCTATGCTCATGACAGATATTCAACTGTTGATACTACCATGTGAAGAAAAGTATACTTTGTGTTTCTACTGAAGCAATATTTTATTTATTATTGCAAAAAAAAAATGCTTTAAAAACTGTAAAAATCACTTGCCCTTTTCTCGCGTTCCCTACATCTCAACCTTAAAAACAATGTTTAAGGATATTTATCAAACCAGGAATGATTAACAAAACTAATATTGTTTCTAGGAACGTAAGGTTAATTTTAAATATTCAAATCTATTTAATAAATTTAATTACCTGATAATTACTTTTGAATAAATCATCGAATTAAAAAAGTACTTATCAAAACTTCAATTAAAACGTTTGAAACATTTTTTTTAACAGTTTTATTCCTGGTTAAGCTTAAATATGTACACACATATTATATCTTCGTATGTGCTATTCAGTATGTGACTTGAAAAAGTAATGAAAGATAAATAAATTAAAACTTGAAAATCACCTGTTTAGTCTATTTTAGACCGTTTATTTGTACTAAAAATTAATGGTTGTGTATGAATCACCCACGACATTCTTAGGTACCTTTAAACTATTTTATTTATGAATGATAAATGAGTGGATGAGATTGTTAAAAAAAAGATTGCAAACCACATTATTTAAAAAATATTTTTTTATACACACATAACTTTTGTCCAAATATGTGTAAGATATTATTATAAATATTTTATAATAGCCTTCGTCTATTTAATCGAAGGATTGGTTAGTTAACCCCCTGGCCTTATTTTATTATTCATCCCTCGGATTTGTTTTTTCGCCGTGTCTCCCTACACGTTTGGGTTACTCACAGAGGTTTTCACTCCTAGAAATGTTACATATTTACGTGGTAAATATTATCATTAGTCATACCTAGGTGGGAATTGAACTGGTTAATCCAATTAAGATTTTTCTTACTATACTAAATGGCTTAATCACATACCAAATCGCGTCTATTATTTTGTCTTTCTTATAAAATATTATTTGATTATTGAATACAGTTTTGGTTGAGTATATTCATGTTGTCGTGTTGTCATGTTAGTCGAGTATCATAATTATTATACTTTAGATGCACAGCATATCCATTATATGCTAACGAAACCATCTTAAATTACACAAATAAACACCATCTTCCCACAATCACGGTAATATTGTTCACTACAGAACCCCCCCAGGTTTCTCTAATAAATGTGTTCTCAATAATCTATTCAGTGTACCTGCATGTTATATTAAAATGTGTTCGTAAGATCAACGGTATCTCCATATTTTGTTTGCAATAATTTTTTTTTAGATGCCCCAAGATCTCATCGCTATTTAAATAATAATTATTGTAACGTTTTGTGCTTGTATGAGACACATTTGCTGTTAAGTTTTTTTTCTAAGTTCCTATTATTGTTTTAGCAAATTTTTAAAACTACATTTCAAAATGTAGTGTAAATCAAACCAAATTCAGCTTACGTTGAAAATTAAAAAATAATTATTTAATACAAGCATGATTTTGTAAATTTGATACAATGCAATGAAAATCAATGTACCGTTATGTGATTTGTTTTATCCTTAATATAATGTATATTAATATAAACTAAAGTGGTTTTTATACTAAACCAAAATTTATTTATTTCTTTAAGCGATGATAAGTAATTTAAAAAAATTGTATACATATTGCAAAAAAATCCTTTAAGATAAATTTATAAAAAGTTAATAAAAAATAGTTATTGATATACATTACATTTTAGAAATGAAACAAAGACCTGAATTAAAGTAATATGTAAATATTTATTAGTCCTTATGTAATAATAATAATAAAATAATACTGTACATACAAGTAATATATCGAAATAAAATTAAATGAATTGACCAAATACCAATTCTATATAATAAAATACATTTTCCACTGAAAAGTCCTAATTTTCCAACAATATTGTAAAATCATATTTGTGTTGTTATATTATGAAATGTCCTTGATTAAAAAAACATGGATGGTGAATGTGATTAATTATTATTAATATTTAAATATTGTAGACTTGAAATAAATAAGAGGGAAAAATAAGTTTTGAGTTTTACTACGTTTTATCTTTGTGAACAGATAATGTGTACCTAATTATGCAAAGTATTGCTAAATACATTCGAAAAATAATACAATTAAATTTCTCTAGTCATTATAATTTGTTTTTCAATTATTCACCTTAATTAAGAACCCACTTTTATTAAAAATCATCATCATGTCTTAATAACTGTTCAGGTTATACGCATATATGATACCTTCTTTAATGGAGTAGGGATGAAGAAGGAAGTATTTTAGAGGTAAATTATCCGCATTTCATGGAATTAGAGTGGGAAAACATTTAGAAAAAAAAACACCTTCAGTAGACACAGCCGGGATTCGAGCACCAATCTCCACATCATCAGCAGAGATACACCTTAGACCATTAGGCCACTAAAGTGGGATTCATAAATAATTATTTTCTTATTTTGAGATTGTATAGGCTGTAGATATATATATATATAAACTTTATTTTGAAATAACGAAATTTACGGCTATAAAACCACGATATTATTTCAATTATATTTTTTATTAAATCAAATTACTTGAAAAATAATAAATGTGATTATTTTCAACAAGTAATAATTTTAACTGTTATTAAGACAATGATAATTATATACAATGAAGAAGTTAAGGCGAAGAGTTATATGTACCGATCAAAGGGATTAACACAATATAAATACCACAGTGAAAAGAAGAGCATGGATCACATTTTACACTGATCCCACTGGGCGAAGAGGTGGGTGGATACATCTCGAAGAAAATCAATCCTTATCGCCTACTTCCATTACCTCAAATTGTTTCTATCGAAACTCTTAAGAGAAAAAAAATATGAAAAGCACAAATTAACTTCTTAAAGCAGACCGACAAAAATATCAAAAGGTAAATTTAAAATAATGTTGGTAAAGAATGACCAGAAACATTTAACAAAGAATCGTGTTGCATATTCCAAACTTCTTTCCGAAGAGTTCAGGTAGACGAAACCTCGGACGAGCAGTTGGACGGAAAAGACAGAGTTTCTTAGGGGTGTGGATCTAGGGAACGCGAGAAAAGATCGGTGTTTTTGAAGTTTTTATAGCAAAACTTATTTTTGGGCAAATTAAATCAAATATTGCTTCAGTAAAAACATAGAGTTTAATTTACTTCACATGGTGATATCAACAGTTGTTGAATATCTGTCAAGGTTTTCCAAAAGTGTTTTAGATAATGCCACCGTGCTCATGATAGATATTCAACAAATGTTGATATCAACATGTGAAGAAAATTAAAGTCTATGTTTCTACTGGAGAAATATTTGATTTAATTTGACCCGTTCAAGCTATACGCCTGTGTGCTCCTCGACCCCCCACCCCACCATTATCTGTGGTAAAGATATTTAACGTACACTTTCTGAACCGAATGATTATATCAGCACACGACTTCTAGCCAGCTTAAATCTAGAACAGACACAACATCCAGCCCCCGGTCTTTAACTCATCGCTGTGAAAGGGGAAGGCTACACTTAAACAATGATAACCTAAATATTTCATCCATGCCAGGAATCGAACTCGGGACCCTTAGCACAGCTGACAGACACGCTACCAACTGAGCTAAGGTATCGAACACCTAAGTGCCAATTATTCTAGTGAGTTATGGATGAGGAAGGTTGAATTTAGAAGAAGTGTTCCCGCACTTGCATGGAGTGAGAATGGAAATAAATTTTGAAGAATAAAAAACAGTACATTCAATCGGGATTCAAACCCCGAACTCCCCATCATCCGCAGTCCAGTCTATTGGGAAATTTACGTCTTAGACCATGCGGTCACTGAGTATGGTAATATTATACATAGGATCCGCTTAACATACCTGCAATGGCAAAGCATTCCTGTTGATACCTGGTCAACATGTGTTCTTCTGACTGCGTAGAACAATTCCCAAGTACCTACAGTTTAACTCTAAGCCCACTACGGTGGCAGAATGGCCTAACACTAAAGCGTCACTCTCACAATAGACTGAATTGTCGACGACGGGGAGATCGGGGTTAGAATCCCGGTTGTTTAGACTGAGGATGGACAATACAGTTCATTGGAGAGCGACGCCTTAGGCCATTCGACCCAGCGTTTTCTTAAACAATTATCTGTTACAAACAATTTATACAAAATATATTACAAGACATCATGATTTATCTTTATAATTGTTCAAATGGTTATAGTTAATTTACGTTAACTATTATGGCAGTTCAAAATTTACTAAAAGGTCGTTCGGATACCATCCGCCTGGCGAATTTGTTTGTTCAATTTGACAGTCAAACATATAGCTTGATATCAATGTGGTATGACATATTTGTGATGCATACTAAACACGGAGCAGTTTTTAGAAACTTTTCAACTGTCAGAAAATAGCAAAACTACCGGGAATGCACTATATCTACCAGGACCCGGTCAGTAGACCCGAAGTCCAATGGGTTAGTCATGGGTCGAGGGTTCGCTAGACAGTGAAACATTAGTTGCTCCTAAGGGACTGGAAGGTCACATATCATTCAGAGATTCCTCATAAGACCGCAAACTTCATGCACAGTAAATTTTTCCAAAATATGATGGTGCACCAATCATAGCTAAATATATCGATAAGAGGGGTTCATTTTTTAACATTAAGCTTTAAAAATAAACATTTTATATTTTAATTAATTAAAATACACGAAGTTGGAGAGTAGGCTACATAAATTTTAAACAATGAAGATGATTGATGAAAAAAAAGCAAGCTAGAAGGCCGCATCAAACCCCTTTGAATGCCTAATGTGGCCTATAAGCCGCAGGTTTCACATCCCTGTCCTAAGGTAAAACCTAGGTTTACAGAATCAATAATTCACATTGGTAATCACTGATAAAATTAATATTATCAGTAACTCGTACGGTAAAACCTGGAGTTCCATAATAAATGGTAGACATTACGAACCACTGAACAACATAACTCCTAGGGTAAAACCTAGGTTTGCATGACCAATGGTCGACATTACTAAAACTTAACAACATAATTAGTAATTCCTAAGATACGGTTGCAGAATCAATGGTCAACAAAACAAATAACTTAACAATAGAAGCAGTAACTCCTAAGGTAAAAGTCAGGTTTTCAGACTCAGTGATTGATATTACTAATCAATGGACAACATAATTAGTAGTTCGTGAGGTTACACCTAGGTTTGCACGGAAATCAATCGACATTACTAATCACTGCGCAACATAATTAGTATCTCGGGGACTATCTCCTAAGCTAAAACCTAGTTCGTAGCCAACAAATCGTATTATTAGACAAAATAGTAAAGCCCTAGTTAATAACTAGGCACTCGGAATCACTAGTCGACACTACCAATAACTGGAAAAGTCATTTTCAATTTTAATAACTTAATTAAACAAAAACATAGTGTGATAAACAGTTTGACTGGAAATAGGTGATCTGATTTACTTAACACTCACCTTTTTGTTCTCACCACATCTCATTATTTGTTCGGGTTACACGAATATGAACTAATTACAAGAGTGTGTTACAGACGAGGGAGGTTGAATTTAAAGGAAGGGGAGGCCAGAGTGGAAAACAATTTAGGAAAAAACACACCCTCAATACAACCGACAGGTAATCGAACCCCGATCTTTCTGTTATTGATTATTATTAGCACCGCGTCTTACTACCCGTTCGGGTTGTACGCACTTACGCTAATGTGTAATAGTAGGGTGATTGTGAGATAGCCTGGCATTCCCCACATTCACAAGTTGTGATTAATACACGTCTTGTCAGAGGTGAAGGAAGGGTTTGGCAATCAAATAAATATTTGCCGGGACCGAGGATTGAACCCCGGACCTCAGCACATAAGTCTAGCACATTACCCCTAGATCACCAGGTCATCTACTGTCATTGACAGTACAATCTACTGCGACAATAATTCCTTAGGTCATTCGACCACGGAAGAGGGTACTTAACACCTTAACATACGAGCTACAACAAACTGTTACCACAATACTGCTTAGAGGCCATTTCACACAGGTAACCGCGGTGCCCACGGTAACAATGGACGAAATCAATGTCCATGGACGTGCCAATTTACCCTTCAACCAAATGTCCGCGGACATTTTTGATACCTACAAACTTGAGTTGCTATACTGTAGTGTAGTGCAGCTGACCACGTGCTCTTCAAAACGCATGCTCAGTCCTGCCGACCGCTCAGAGAGTGATCTGAAGACGTCCATACCACGAACACCTCGGTCGTCTTGTGAAACCGTGGACGTCAATGGGAATTGCCCCATTTGATAAACTGGGAAGCGATTTCTTCCCGGATTCCAGTGACACAGTGGATGCCAGTGTGAAATGGCCTTAACGGAGGTGTGGCGTGGTATGTAACTAAGGTAAGCTCAATTAGTTTTAAACTGTCCTTAACGCTCCGTAGTACACTCTTGACCAGGTATCAATGAACATTTCCGAATGAGGTTCATAGTGCTGCACTTATGTTTTATTGGTCAAATGGGGACAGAGTGAATGCGAACATGTCACAGATAGAGTTTTAAAACCCCAGCAACACTCTACAACGCACCAATTTTTACACAAATAAACTTATGAACAAATAATAAAATGCTAGTGGTTCACATCTTTTTGACAAGAATGTACTTGCGTGACTTCCACCATACAGCCGCCCCCTCCTGGTAGTCCGGCTTATTACCATGTTGTAGTTGTGTTTGTTATTTATAGGATGTATCGGTTACTGGTAACTATTATTAAGTAGAAGGGGCCGGGGCATTCGCCCACATGGGGTTGAAAACCATTCTCTCACCCTCCTAAACTATCATAACCTCATCATATCACAGAGAATAGAAGATACACTATTACTGTCGCGGCCTGACAAAGTGGACCAAGGGCGGTTTTTTCCTGGAGAACTTAATAATAATAATAATAATAATAATAATATTTAACCACGTCTTACTACCCGTTCGGGTTATACGCTTTAAGTGCTAATTACTCTAATGGATAAGGACTTGGGAAGGTTGAATTAGAGGAAGTGAACCCGTATTTGCGTTGAGGGAGAGTGGAAAACCATTTAGGAAAAATCACCCCCAGTTCACCCGACCGAGATTCGAACCTCGATCTCCCCGTCCTCAGCTGTCGAGCTTCAACACGACAAGCACGTTAGCCAACTACGCCACCGAGGCGGGTTGGAGAACTTACAATTTCATGTTGCGCTTTTTTTTATACCATTGCGTCTTACTGCCTGTTCAGGTTATACGCATATATGATAAACTCCAATGGGCTAGTGATGAGGAAGGAAACATCTACAGGTAATCTACCTGTATTTGCGTGGAAGGAGAGTGGAAAACCATTTAGGAAAAATCACCTGCAGTAGACCCGAAGAGGATTCAAACCCCATTCTCCAAGTCATCAGCAGATCAGAGTGACGCCTTAGACCGTTCGGCCACTGAGGCAGGTTTTAACGAAAATTCATGTAACCTATATTTTCTTTAAGCTCTACCTTACTCATTCCTACACCAATAGTAAAATTAAAATTCAGATACCCGCTTCGGTGGCCGCATGTTCTAAGGCGTCACTCTCGCAATAGACAGGATTGCCGATAACGAGGGGGCTATGGTTCGAATCTCGGCCGGGTGTGTTTTCAATTTCCCCCCACGCAAATGTGGGTACACTTCCTCTAAATCAAGCCTTCCTCATTCCTAATTTAGTAGCAAAATTAATACGCGTGTAGTCCGAACGACTAATAAGACACGGTATTAAAAAAGTGCATATAGCGTGGACGGGTAGTAAGACACGATATTTAAAATAATTATTAAAAATCCAATATTAACTTGTTTAATTTTGTACTAGCGGCCGGGGTTCAATCCTCGGTCCCGGCACAGATTTATCTGATTACCAAACCCTTCCTCCACCTCTGACAAGACATCTTGTGAATGTGGGGAATGNCTAAATCAAGCCTTCCTCATTCCTAATTTAGTAGCAAAATTAATACGCGTGTAGTCCGAACGACTAATAAGACACGGTATTAAAAAAGTGCATATAGCGTGGACGGGTAGTAAGACACGATATTTAAAATAATTATTAAAAATCCAATATTAACTTGTTTAATTTTGTACTAGCGGCCGGGGTTCAATCCTCGGTCCCGGCACAGATTTATCTGATTACCAAACCCTTCCTCCACCTCTGACAAGACATCTTGTGAGTGTGGGGAATGACAGGCCTCCACCGTGGTTCGGATTCCACGTTAAGCTGTAGGTCCTCCATTTCATCTCAAAATCACCCTACCATTACACATTAGCGTAAGTACGTATAACCCGAACGGGTAGTAAGACTAGGTGCTAATAATAATAATAATAATAATAATAAGTTTGTACTACTGGGTGGTCCACAGAAAAGTAGCCCGCCTCCTATATCCAGCAGGTGCCTCACTCTGAATTGGAGGAGGTCAATCTCCTTCCACCCATATTCTTACGTGAAGAATGAACAAGTGAACTGCAAGTTTAAAGCTTTATTGACTCATTCTTTATGTCACAATATGGGTGGAAGGGGATTGACCTCCTCCAATTCAGAGTGAGGCACCTGCTGGATATAGGAGGCGGGCTACTTTTCTGTGGACCACCCTGTATAGTATTTAGTACTTAAAGCTTAAATTTTTTTTTTGTCACCGCATCTTACTACCCGTTCATGTCATATACATATACACAAATTACACTAAATAAAGATCCGACACCTTAGCTCAAACGATAGTATGTTTGTCTACTGAGCTCTTGGTCACGGGTTCGATTCCCGGCATGGCCGAAAAACGTATGATTGGTGAAATTTAGGATTACTCTTTCACAGTGATAAATTAACGGCCGGGGACTGGATGTTGTGTATGTATTAGTTTTAATTTATATTATAAGGCATATTAAGCTACGACAGGCCTAACAAGCCGGTAGTGAAAAAATATGGTTTGAATAAAAAAAACTGACCCAAGGCCACAGTCTGGAAACAGTAATGGATGTAAAGTAAAATTTTGGATTGAGAAGGTTAAATTTAGAGAGCGTGTATCCGAATTAGTTTGGAACTAAAGTGGAAAACCATTTAGGAAATACCACTCCCAATACACCCTAAAAAGATTCGAACACAGATATTTTTGTCATCGGCAGCCTAGTCTATTGGAAGAGTGACGTTTTAGAACATGTGACCACCGAAGAGCGATTGACAAATTTTGTCTCTATTAGTAAACAGGATCTTAAAATTTAGTTTAGTAAAAAAAAAAGTTTTATCATTATTGAAGTGTGACACACATAAATTGTTTCATTGTGTACTGAATGAAACTTTACCATAAATAATTATATTATGTTGACTTCCTCCAAAGAATATTTTCAAAAATATTGTATGATCAGTTACACTGATGGGCACGTGATCCAAATAATGTAAAGCTCATTTAGTCCAGTTTTATAATGCCGGGTTCCAATCTTGGATTTGTGTACTAATATAGTGTTTTGTTCCTAAGTAGTTTTTACTCTAACTTACACGCAAATTCGAGCACACTTTCTCTAAATTACACTTTACTCGTCACCGCAAACATTAGCTTAATTAATTTATATGTGTACAGCCCGAACGAGTAGGGAAACGTGGCGAAAAACATTTGTAATTAGTTAATTTATTGAATTGAAGGTAAAATCTTACTAAATTTTAAGTGTATAGATATAAAGTAACTAATATTTCCCCACTTTACGTATCCTCACAAGCAGTGGCGTAGCATGGGGTGTTGCCAATGTAGGCAGGGTTATTTTAAACAGTACTTGTGATATGTAGGGACCAGATTTTTTCTATTAGTCTTTTCTTTTCCTTGATCGTAAAACAAAGACAGTTGAGATACATATGCATTTCATTTTGTTACGAGTAAAATATATTAATTTCATATTGCCCATAATTGCCTATTCTGATGGTACAATAGCCCCATGGCTTCTTTAGTGCTGACTGACAGCTCACAGCTGAGAGATAACGGTTTTGAAAAGTTACCAGACCAAATTACGTATCCCTACGCCGAGCCATATGATCTGCAAAAACATGTGTTTAACAGTTGTCACTTCTGACAATCAAAATTTAGGTATATACCTACATTTTGACTGTCAGAAGTCAGCTGTGAACTGTCAGTCAGCACCAAAGAAGCCATGGGGCTACTGTATTTTTGCCTATTTTATGAATAAGCGCCTTTAACCTCTCCCTTTATCCTAAGTTTGGCATTTTAAGTTGAAGGAAAATTCAGTTTCTTATAAATTGTAAGTTGCAGCAGAAATTATTTGTTTGGAGTAGGTTTTAAAATTCACACGTGTTAAACAGCTTCCAATTAGCGTAAATTGAGTGGAGGACAATGGGAGTAGTGGCAGACATCTTGGAAGGGAGCGGCATTCCATTGCAGGAGAAAAGTTCGGAAACGACAAATCTGAAATCTTTTCCCCTGACATCGTGTGAAGTAGAACTCAACTTTTCAAATAATATAGAAACATTACATCTGAAAATATAATCCATTTCACTATTGAAAATGTATAAAAGTGTCTAATGATTAACAGCATGCGACCCGCTTCGGTGGTCGAATGGGCTAAGGCGTCACTATCACAATAGACTGTACTGTCGATGAAGGGGAGATTGATATTTGAACTGTCTAATGTACTTAAGGTTGTTTTTTACTAAATGATTTCCCCACTCTCCCTCCAAGCAAATACAGATACTCTTTCTCTAAATGCCACCTTCCAATCCCTAACATATTAGCGTAATTAGTGAAACAGATGCGCGTAACCTGAATTAGTAGCGAGACATGGTATTAAAAAACTAGCAATGTGAATTGGATGTAGGCAATTAAATAATAGGTGGTGAAATGAATAATTTTATATTGCCTATTAAAGACGTTTTCCCCCTTAATTGCCTATTTAGGTGCTTAAATTTAATATTTTTAGTGCCTATTTTTAACATTTTTGGTCCCTAAGAATCCACTCCCTAGTGATATGTTCTCATCAGTCATCACTTATTGGCCGGGTATCAAAGAAAATACGTATGCCAGTGCTAGGTGTGTGACGACATATAATAGTTTGAACAAAGTTTGCCTACCCTGGGAACCATTCCCGCCACGCCACTGCTCCTAACGTGTTTGTAATATTCCTTCCCTCTCTAGTTTCCCCACCCCTGAACTGTTGTTACCCCCCCAACCCCTGATCATACTGTAGATACTACCCTTGTAACGACGCTAGTCTCGGAACAAATCACACACCCTCCTCTTCCACACTAAATAACACCACCCTAAGATACCGTCGTAAAAATGGACGAGGGTTCACATCCAAGTCAGACCTATAACGTTACCGGGATGGCTTCGTAAGCTTGATGTGCAGTCCTACTACACCCTCAGGAACGTCAGTCTAATTCCTCTCCCTCCCCTACGTAGAAACTTTCTGAACTATAATTTTAACCGAATATTAGTTTTGACCTACAGGTTTAGGGGAATGGATAACAAGCCCTATTTTGAGTCGGTAGGGCATTCGACCACAACCGCCTGCTCTCAGAATTGTTTTTTATTTGCCACAATGCCTTGTATTTATTTATTTTCTCACTATTTGAATGCTGGCACAATTTGAGAGCTACATTTTGTCGGTAATTCTTAAAGAGTTAGGAACTGACAGTTAATTTGATTCCTTTCCCACCTCCTTCGGTGTGGCCGCATAGTCTAACGCGCTACTCTCGTAGTAGACTGCTGATGACAGGGAAATCGAGGTTCGAATCTCGGTCAGATGTACTAAGGGTGTTTTTTCCAAAATAGTTTTCCACTCTCCCTTTCCACGCAAAAATGGGTACATTTTCTATAAATGTAACCTTCCCAATGCCTAAAACCACTAGCATAATTAGTACAAAAGCGTGACCAAACGTGTATTAAGACGTGGTACTAAAGATAAATTAATATATTTCATTGTTGGGCGGGTGTCACTGAGCTGAATACAAAGAGTCGCCGGCCTATCCGACAGGAAAAATGAAACAAACAATTTTCTGTTAGCTTCTTCGCGGTTTGAATTTGTCAGATTCCTTTTGTTGCAATATTAAACAAAGTGAAGAAGATTAGAGACGTAGTGACCGGTAAGACGCGGTCCAACCGAGGCAATAAGAGGGGTTGGGTCAAATAAAACGGGAACTTTTGTTTAATATGTAGCTGGACTCGGGTGAAAATTTTAGACTCTCGTGTTTCAAATGTGGGCGAACTCTGTTTACAAATGTAGCATCAATATTTGTTTAAGTGTAATAGAAATTAGGTTCATTTTCTAATTTAATCACGCGTAATACGTTAATTAGTGTGTGATTCTTAATTTGTAAAATAAAAGGTAGAATATTTTACCATATATAGAATATCATTTGGAAAACAAAAGAAATGATTAATTAATTGACCTCTACCCTATATAAAAACAAACGCAAACAAAGTTTAGTTAATTAATTAAATTTCATCATATCTAAACACAAACGCAAACAAAATTTAATTAATCTACCTTTACCGTATTTAAAAACAAACGCATACAAAGTTTAATTAATTAACCTTTACCCCATATAAAGACAAACGCAAATAAAGGCTATTTATTGAATATTTACTATATAAAAAAACAAACGCCAACATGATTTAATGAATATTTATCCTATATAAAAACAAACACAAACAAAGTTTAATTGATTAACCTTTACCCTAAATAAAAACAAATGCAAGCAAACGTTAATTAATATTTACGTGCGTATAAACCGAACGGGTAGTAAGACGGGGTAATAATAATAATAATAATAATAAATATTTACCCTATGTAAACACAAACAAATTTAATTAATTAATCTTTATCTTATATAAAAACAAACGCAAACAAAGCTTATTTAATTAATATTTACTCTACATAAAAAAAACTCATTGGCATTAGCCTACAATTGATCTATAATGACATTTACCCTGCACGATCATTAGTTCAAAGGCCAGATATTGTATAAAAAATTAGCTTAACAAATTTTTTAGACTCTACTTCCCAATATGTTTTTAGATTTAAAAAAATGAGCAAGTTGCGTATAACTTGTAGTCGTTGGCCATTAAAGTTTTTGAAAATAAAAACTATTTTATTTGATAAGTTTGATTCGATCGAAGATGAAAACGAATAATTAGTGTAGGCCTATAGATCGCACGGTAGAATTACACTGAAACGTGGGGAAAACCACTCCACAATTATCCTAGTCGAGATTTGAACCTCGATAGCAACCCTCGACAGTTAGCAGTCCTCCAGTTCAAATGACCAAAATAACACAGATTTTTTAATCCAAATCAAATTCAAAGCTAAAGATGTTATAAAAAATTAGACATTTGAAATTTTACAAAATCCAAATATTTCATGTTTCGTTAAGATTTGTGTTGTTTACACATGTTTTAAAGTTTTTAGTTTGTTTGAAAAAATCGTAGATTCTAAAAAACTTGTGGGAGTTGAAGCGAGTGGTTATTGGTTGACCTTTGACTTTGACTTTTGCAAATTTTGAAAAGCCCTATAATTAGTCCCAACAATTAAATTAACCCAGAAAGTTTCAACATATTTATAGTTTTGAAAGCAGTAAATTCAAATTTTCGGACTATCCGCACATTTACACTATTTAGTTAGGGATTAAGTAGGTTTAATTTAGAGGAAATGTCTCTCATTCGAAGGAAGGGAGAGTGAAACTCCCTTTACGNGGGATTCTCTCAGTACACAAAACTGGCATTCAAACCCTGATCTGTCAATCATCAGTAATCCAATCTATACTGAGAATCCTACCACACAACACAAGAGTTAGACCAGTCTTTTGACAGCTAGAACCTCGAGTTATTCTTATAAAACCCGCATCTGGGGACACGTGGACTAATTAATTATTAGGCTCATATAGTTTGGCTTATTGCTGATGGAAAGGTCGAGGTTAGAATCCCAGCCGGTTGTACTCTGAGTGGTTTTCCTCAAATGTGGGTGCATATCTTATAATACCAATCTTCTTCAAACCTACCCTATTAATGTAAAGATGCGGATAGCCCGAACAGGTAATTAATTATATATGGAGGAAAAACTTGTTTCCACCCTTTCTGTGCACAAATGTGGATACATTTTCACTTAACTCTATCTACTACATTCCTAACCTATAAACAGATTAATATGTGTATAGGCCGGACAGGTTGTAATAGGCAATGAAAAAAAATATTATGGTAAAACTCTTTTAGTTTTTTATCCCCAAGTCTTCCTACTCTTTCAGGTTATACGCGTATCTACCAACTACTCTAGTGTTAGGGAGTTACGGGTGAGGAAGGTTGAATTTGGAGGAATTGTACCCGCATTTGGGAGACGATAGAGTGGAAAACCATTTATGGAAAAACCTCTTCAGTACACCTGACCACGATTCGAAACCCTGTCTCCCCGTCACTTGGTGTCTACTTTATAGCGAGAGTGACGCCTTATACCATGCGGCCACCGAAGTGGATAACTCTTAAGTTAAAACGTATGTTAAATGAGTTCATCCTTCAAATAAACTTAGCAAAATAGTTTTCTTAGCTATCGTTCTCTTACATAAATGTCCTCCAAGGTGACGTGAACTCACCTAAAGCCATACGTATCGCTCCTTATCTTCCACGAGTGTAATCGTAAATGGTACAATTATCTTACCACGAAACACCACTCATAAAATCAAACATATTATTATTTATGACCTATAACTTTTATCGCAGTTTTAGGTGTGTGTTTTATTTTTATTTAACTTAGACCCCACTTGGGAGAGAGAAAAAAACATGTCCACGCGTGTAGTAGGATTTTAGTTGGAAGAACAAGTAAATGACAGTCACTAAAGCTAGAAAAACTACTTTTATATATTCATACCTCAAGTAATGTAATCTACATATTTATCTTTTGATAGTTTTTTATTTAGTACCACATATTACTACCCGTTTGGGTTATGCGCTTATGTACTAATTACGCTGATGGTTTTAGAGGATAGAAAGGTTATATTAATAGGAAGTTTACCTGCATTTGTGTGGAGGGAGAGTGGAAAACCATTTGTTGGGGGGGGGGGAGGAAAGCTACGTGCACCCACCTGAGATTCGAACCTGTATCTCTTCATCATCGGCAGTCTAACTTACTGCAAGAGTAGCGCGTTAGACCAAGCGGCCACCGAAGCGGGTTTTTTGATAGATTTTATGAATACCTTTAAAATCGCATTAATAATTAAGTAAAATGCTATCAATGTTGAACTTAAAAAAACTATGTTTGTATTTTATAAACGTGTTCATCCTACCAGAATCAGGGTATATACATCCTATCTTGTAATTTGATTCCAACGGGTAGCAGCATAATCTTCTCTAAGTCGCAGTGAAGATTGCTCCAATAGTTTGGATCGCTATCATTATAATTTATGACACCATCTCCTTACCGATTTCCAAATAAATTTTGTGTTTACAGAGTGTTTATATATATATATATATAATTTTACTTTATTTGCGTGTCTAAACTACGACTATTCATAGTCCTCAACGCAACAATAAAATAATTTTGTTCTGTTAGGAAACATAGTAGGATTCTTGTAATAAAGACATTTTTTTTAAATACACAAACAATTTTTTTCAGTAAACATTGATAACAGTTTTTATTAGTATAATTTCTTAGGTAGTTATATTATCTCCGAAAGGGTTCTGTTCAGTGGCGCACCTAGAATTATACTTTGGGGGATGCATTCAATAAAACCATTTAACCAGAAGAAATTTCGAGGGAGTGGCCGGATTGGTGGGAGGTCGAAGGGGGTGTGGGGTACAGCCCCCTCCCTAACAATTGTAGAACTAGGAAATGAATAATAAATGGCTATAGGAGCTACTTGGAGTAATTGTTTTATAGCATTTAAGGGCATCGATTTCAGTATTGTAAGTGGCCTTGCATACAATATAACGAAGTTATTATTGGCGTTATTTTTTTCCAAAATGGTAATTTTTTGTCTAACGGTAGACATTTTGAACATTAGGCTTAAGTTGTAAGCCTGCTCTTAAAATATAGTCTATACATTCGGCACATATACAGTTCTAAATATTTAAGTTCTTCTTCAATTTGTTAAAATTTTTATAAACATATTTATAATGAATATTGTTTTAGTAGCTTTTATATTACCATAAGAAAAATTCCTTCTTATACATCTCGTACATAATATTGTAGTTAGCAGTGGCGTATTCTCTGGATGTGCTAGTCCTGCGCTGCATACCCATAACGATATGGACTAGTTTTTTGTTTAATCCAATGCTGTCTGTGTGAACTGTGTAAACACTAATGTTTAAATTGTTAATAAATATTAATGTAATGAATTATTAATTTTAAAACTAATATTGGTTCATATTCCAAGAATACCAGGTTTTAAGTAATTCTTCATCCAAAGGTTCTACTTAGCACAATAGGAAACCCAGGATTTGCTACTTGAAAAACGCAAGGCAAGCTAGGGAGGCTCTAATGACCTTACCCAATGTCTAGGGTGTTGCAACACATTCCTTTCCACTCACCCATAAGTAAATGGCCAATGAGCTCACTATTTACACCCCAGGTCATGCTGTTCATGTGAAGCAAGCTAAGCATTGTGCCAACTATTGAATCAAGATTCGAGATCACAATGCTTATTTATTAAGCTAATTTAGTATAGTTTAAGTAAAATTACATAAAATATATATAAAATTAACTGTAAAATAATAGTTAGTATCCGTAACAAGCTTTAAATTATACACTAATTAAAAGCATTGAGTTATGTTTAGGTATTCTAGTCACATGTATTATCATGTGTATGGCAAACACATTTAACCACTATTTCAAGTTTAGGCATTTCTGCACTGATAGAGCGGGGAAGGGGGTGGGACTAGGACGGGTGACAAGGCTACCTTAACCGTAGTTGAGTTGACGGTAATTCTTGTTTTTTTAGTAGAAAGGATCGTGGAGTTTTAATAGTGTTTTTTTTAGTTTTTGTTTTACATTAATGACTTATTAGTCATTGTTATTTTATATAATCATACACCAAAGAATCCCAAAAGTCAGGAGTGTGATTTCACCATTTCAAGATTATTTAAAATTAAAAGGTAAAATAAAATATATTTTCTTATAATTTACTTAATCAGTGGCGCACCCAGCCATTTATTTTGGGGGGAGGCATTCAATCAAGGCTGTAGCAAGAATTACATTTTGATGGAGAGAGCGGGTTTGGGGTTGCACAGCCTCCTAACCCCGAGAATATTTATAAATATTAAATGCTTTTATAAATCATTTGTAGTAGTTTTATAGCAATTAAGAGATTTAAATAATGCAAATTGTATTGAAGCTATTATTTATATGTTTTTTCAATTGTTAATTTTGTTTGTAACGTTAAACCTTTTGAATATTAGGCTTAAGTCTGACGCCTGGTCTTAAAATGTAGCATATACATTCGACACATCTCCAATGCTAAATATTTTGTTATTCTTCATATCATTTAAATTTCTATTAAAATTATTTGTTGTATTGGGGAAAGGGGGGGGGGTAAATATCCTGTTTGCCCCTCTCCCCCTTGGGTGCACCACTGCTTACAGCAAAAGATGTAAATATCTTAGCATTAAACCAATGATGTAGTGATAGATTATTGATAGTCCAAGATAATCTCCCCTATGTTAGTAAAGAGTTTACGTATCTAAATAGCTTCTGGAGAATACATTTTCAACATTTGTTCCCGAGCAGCATTGTTTGAGATAAGTAAGTCTTTAAGAAATAGTTTTAATTGCAACGTGAGTTGGAGAATTCACCTTATTCCCTCTCACCAAGATCTGATTGACGCTTGATCGATGTATCACTTCATTTTACTCTTATTAAGATTGTTTGCTTTGAGTATTGCTAGCTGTGTGCTTTTAATTACACTAGTCTGAATAGACATCTGTCTCTCTTATGCATTCAGAAATGTGCCCATACCACTCTTAGCCCCGACATTAATATTTACTTAAATTTCTAACCATGTAGATATCATAACAATTTGAGGGACGCCTTTGTGGTCTAGTGGTCATAGGTTCTGGCTAAGAACCCAGAGGTGCCGGGTTTGATTCCCGGCGCGTCCAGATTATCTGGGGAGCAGTGGGTCTGGAACGGGTTAGATTCAGCCTAGGGTGGATAAATAAGGAGCTACTCGAATAAAGTAGTAGTGGCTCCGGTATAGAAAGCCGAGATTAATGGCTGGAGTCATCGTTGTGCTGACCACATGACATCCTCTATCCGCAAGCGTTGGCACTAATTCACCAAACAGTTTGGTAGCCACTCGGTAGCCTGAATGCGGGCTGACACCATGGACATTTTGAGTGGATGGTAATCATCGTTATGGATACATAAAAGAAGAAAGAATATTGGAGTGGGGAAGGCTCAAAATTTCCTAAGATAGCATACACTTAAAGGGAAATAATAAATGTTTTAGGACCACTGTTCTAAATGGACACATCTTCAAATATATCCCTTGAAACAATCCTTTGACGTTCTTGTACAGCGATGGTTGAGGGTCCTCGGCCCCCAAATTTCCGTTGCAACTTTTAGAGTACAGCATACATATTAATTTTTCTCAGAATACGCCACTGGTAGTTAGCTAACTATTAGTTAAGTTATTATTATTATTATTATTATTATTATTAGCACCGCATCTTACTACCCGTTCGGGTTGTACGCACTTACGCTAATGTGTAATGGTAGGGTGATTGTGAGATGAAATGGAGGACCTACAGTTTAACGTGGAATCCGAACCACGGTGGAGGCCTGGCATTCCTCACATTCACAAGATGTCTTGTCAGAGGTGAAGGAAGGGTTTGGTAATCAGATAAATCTGTGCCGGGACCGAGGATTGAGCCCCGAACCCCAGCACAGAAGTCTGACACCTTACCCCTAGACCGTCAAGTCACCTCAAATCTGTAACTAATCGCCACCTGCAATCCAGCCTATTGCGAGATCGACACACTATACCGCATGGCATGTGAATTATTGTTTTAAAACTAACAAACAGTTCATTTTACCGGTTCGGTGGCCGCGTGGTTTAAGACGCTAAAGTATCGCTCTCGCAATAGACTGGGCCGCCGATTACGGGGAGCTCGAGCTTTGAATCCCGATCGGGTGTACTGGGGGTGTTTTCCCCTAAATTAAACTTTCCACATCCTTAACACATTAGTGGGATTGAGACATATAAGAATTACCTGAACAGGTAGTAAGACACAATACTTTAAAAAAAGATCACTTTAGGGATTTTTTTTAGATATTTAAATAAGATGAAAACCCACCTCGGTGGCGTAGTTATCTAACGCGATAGTCGTGTTGAGCTCGACTGCCGGGGACGAGGAGATCAAGGTTCGGATCACGGTTGGGTGAACTGGGGATGATTTTTCCTAAACAGTTTTCCACTCTCTCTCTCTCCAAGCAAATGCGGGTTCACTTCCTCTAAATATAACCTTTCCCATTTCTAATACATTAGTACGTAATTAGTACGTAGGCTTATAACCCGAATGGGTAGTAAGACGCAGTGCCAAATCAATAAATAAGATAAAAGACAAGTAGATGCAAATGCCCTGATAGTTTTCTTACAATAAAAAGCCTCCATAAAGTAATTTGCTCCTAATTTACCTTGAATTTTAGCTCCCAGAAACAATGTAGATAACTTAAATCAACCCCTTTACAACCAACGTAATACGACAAACAATAATGCAAAGAAAATAAAAATGATGAAAAACAAATGGAGCATATTGAGGTTCGCCGATGTATTTCTCCCCCCGACACCATCCACCCCTAAAAACAACCTACCACCCCGCTCACCCCCCTTACATCTTCAAACAGTCGTAATCCCTTTATCCGCGCACAGATCTACATAATAATAGTTCCCAGTGGCGTCTACTACGGGGTGCATTTATTTGTGGGTGTGTGTGTGTTTGTGTGGAGGAACAGGGTGCATTTAGAAGTGGAAGGGGCGGGAAGGGATGAGGGCTGCCACATCCTCCCTTGACTCACTAGATTAGCTTTTTATCCAGGGTGATGATTTCGGTTTAACGACCTAAAAGACTTACTACACGGAATGAGAAAAGGGCAATACGATACCGTACACCCCCTCTTATGGGGGTTAAAAGAGGGGGTTGGGGGAGGTTATTTTATTGGCGTGCTTTGCTTGCATACATCGCCGAGCTAGAGGCCGTCAAACTCCATTTACAAGATAAACTACTTTTATGTTAGATTAAACTCAGTAATTGATTTGTGCGCTTTCTTTGTTCTTTTCTTGTTCCGAAAGGAAAGTTATTTCATGGAGCCTGTTTTCTGACGGATTATTCTAGTAGTTTATATTTTTTAAATAAGACTTTATTGATATTTCAATTAGTTCTTGTAGTTAATAATGCGAGTAGGCTTGAGGCTAATTCGTTAACGGATTGGCAGTGGTGTGATTACAAACTGTTTTTTTAGTGTTTTAATTTACGTTTGACACAAGATGTTTAGTTTTTACTATTATATATTTTTCATCAGTACTTTTTAAATAAGATTATTCATCCAAGGGATAGTGACAAAGAAAGTATCTTAGAAGAACTGCACCCGCATTCTATTGGAGAGGGAATGGCAATATCATAGTGTAAATTAACTTGTGCATAAAGTCACCTCCTCCATGTCACCCGGTTGAGATTCAAAGACTGGCCATTTCGCTACCGTAAATTCAGTATTTTGCGAGCCTAACGCATCAGACAACGTAATAACCAGTGCGGGCTTCTGAACTTTTAATGAGTTTAGTGAGAAGATGTGCGAATGTTAGCGAGAATAAAATTTACCCGTATTAGTGTGGAAGATAATGGGAAGTAACATGCAACTATCCACAGTACACTCCTGTCCGGATTCGAACCCCAACTTACTCGACAACCAAGAGCAATGTTACTCTGACGCCTTAGACCATTTAACTACCACTGTGGATAGATTATTTTTTAATATACTATTTAAACTAGCGAAGACCCGCATCGGTGGGCACGTGGACTAGATGCCAAGTTCACTTAGATTTGTTTGCCGATGATGGGTGATGTAAGGGTTCAAATCCCAGCCAAGTGTACTAATGTTTTTTTTATTTCTCCAAAATAGTTTCCCACCACGCAAATGAGGATACATCTACTAAGCTATATTTTTCTAATCCTCCCTCCCTCCCCCCATTAGCATATAGTTAAAATGTGAAAAATTCGGGCAGGTAGGTAATATGAGGTGGGAAAATAATTTACAGTAAGTAGCCTCATAGCTTCTTTGGTGCTGGGTGACAGCTCACAGCTGACATCTGACGGCTTTGAAAAGTTACCGGACCAAATTATGTATCCCTACGTCGAACTATATGATCTGGAAAAACATGTGTTTAGCAGCTGTCACTTCTGAGAGTCAACATGTAGGTATATACCTAAATGTTGACTGTCAGAAGTCAACTGTTAGCTGTCTGCCAGTAGTTTCTTCGTACCCCAGCACACCACCTTCAGACATAACTGAGAGAGAGGAGATTTGGTAACAGTTATCTGAGAGAGGGTAAAGCTAAAGCTTTTCTTTATAAGACCTGCAGTTCCCTCAGCAATGATACTGGGTGTACACCACGAATCACCAACAGTGAGTCCCTTCTGGTCGACTGTTGTCTGGCCGGGCAACTCAGTCGCTTTGTGTGAAAACCCCCAACCTACCTCTATGTTCATTAATATAATTAATAGTTGGCCAGCGATTGTTGCTTGGCGATAGTTGCCTAGTGTGAAACGCTACGTTTAGTAGTGTTCCGTGGTGTAAAATAAATTTATTATTTAGATTTAAAGTAAAGTGTTTAAAGTAACAAGCTAAACTGTAAATTAAATTTAAAAATTAATGTTCTGTAAAAAAAATGTATGGAAAACTAACTTCATGGATTTAATTATCGTTTTAGTCACTTTTACTAATTTTTTGTTAAAATCTCTCTCTTTTTCTATATATATATCAAGCGTTTGATTTTAGCAAGTAGCTAACCATAATGCTGATATTGAGATTTATGTCTAAATTTTATATTAAGCAAATAGCTAACCACAGAGCTGATACGGATATTTAAATATATAGCTACTTAGCTACTTGCTTAATATTAAATTTCTATATAAATCTCAATATTAGATTTGTGGTCAGCTACTTACTAAGATTAAACGCTTGATATTAAATTTCAATATACATATCTGTATCAGATTTCTGGTTAACTTTTCGAAATCAAACGCTTCATATTAAATTGGTATACAGCTTTTAGAGTTTTTAACTCCTGAAATTTATCAGACTTTAAAAACGAATTGTTTTAACCAATGTAATTAAAATGTCGACAGTTTCATTCATCAGTTTTATAATTTACAAAGTTTTAAGTAGGCCTATTGATATAAATTCAGACACCTACACGCAAGTCAAAAAAAGATGAAATCTCAAAGTGTCAAAGAACAATTCCTCAGTCATAATTTACTAAAATAATCTGTTTATTCGCTACCTCATGGTAACCACGACGTTGTTTCCATAACGTTTGAAATTAGTCATCGCGGCGAGATAAAGGTAAACGTGATCGACTTTGATACAGTGACTTTCAGAAATTGCCGCTAAAGTAAAAATAAAAATAAAAAATGTTCCTACCTTAAAAAACTATTAATCTCTCCAAAAGGTCAGATAACCTGTTTTAGAGCCGATCAATCATCTGGTTACTTGTCCCTCTTCTTCATTAGGCCTCCTATTGTAAATTTGATTAGACTACACTGATAAGAATAATGGTGGTTGTGGTGGGTTGATTGGTTGTGTTCGATGCGGCGAGAAGGCCTATGATTGGCCGGTGGGCAGGGACATCGAAGTATTATCACCTGAATGAGGCGTGGATATATAAAAATATGTCTGATGATGACATGCTGGTGATTACCTTGGTTGTTAAGTTGCAGGAGACATAGACTTGACATAGAGTCTCTTTGCTCGGTCTTCGACAAGTTGGGGAGGTGGAATATCTCTGATGATGACATGCCTTGATTGGTAGCTTGCAGGAGACATAGACTTGACATAGAGTAACCTTGCTCGATCTTCAACAGGTTAGGGAGGTGGAATATCTCTGATGATGACATGCCTTGGCTGGTAGGTTGCAGGAGACATAGACTTGACATAGAGTCATTTTGTTCGGTTTTCGACAGGCTGGGGAGGTGGAATATCTCTGATGATGACATGCCTTGGCTGGTAGGTTGCAGGAGACATAGACTTGACATAGAGTCACCTTGCTCGGTCTTCAACAGGTTAGGGAGGTGGAATATCTCTGATGATGACATGCCTTGGCTGGTAGATTGCAGGAGACATAGACTTGACATAAAGTCACCTTGCTCGGTCTTCAACAGGTTGGAGAGAAGGAATATTTCTGGTCTGAACGACAAATGCATCTACTGACATTATACTCTGATGTATACAATCCATAGCAATGATTTTAGCTTACAGTTCGAATCCCAGACAATTTACTAAGGGTGTTCTTTTCTTAATAGTTTTCCCACCATCTTTCCAAGCATATTTGAATACTTTATTGAAATTTTCCTCTTAATTGCCCTACCACGTTTGTGTAACTAAATAAAAATAATCCAGACATGGTGTACAAGAAAATAAATCACTTTAAACTATTAGATCCACGACAACAAAGTGACTAGGGTGAGTTTCAAGAAAAGGCACTAGAATTTGTCTTGAGAAAACTCTTGTCCTATCAAGTCAATAGATAAATGCAAAGTCTCAATGCTCGGTGATTTGGTTTCTGCTCACGCAAAGTTCCCCACAACTGTTGTTAGCCACGAAGATAGGCAAAATTTCAGGAAAGTTTTAAGTAATTTTTAAAAATTATTATTTGTGTATACCTTCCCCCCCTCCCCAATTTTTCTTGAACGCTTGATATCGTATGTTAACATGTACTTATTGAAAACGTAAAATAAAAAATACATAAACGTTAAAAAATAAAAAATAAATATTTAATTCACACATTTCTAATATATATTTTTTACTGTCGTGTTTTATTTATTTATTCACCATTAAAAATTATTAAAAAAAAAATTGTACACACCACGGTGGCTTAGTTAGCTAACGCACTGGTTTCGTGTTAAGCTAGACTCCCGAGGACGGGGAGATCGAGTTTCAAATCTCAATCGGGTGAACTGGGGGCTTTTTTACTAAATGGTTTTTCACTCTCCCTCCACACAAATGTGGTTTCACTTCCTCTAAATTCAACCTTACTAATTCCTAGTCCATTAGTATAATTAGTACTTAAGCGTATAACCCGAACGGTTAGAAAGACACGGTACTATAATTTTTTAATTTTTATTAAAATTTGACTACCCAGGTTTGTTTGACAAACATCAAAAGACGGTCGTCCTTAGGCTTCACGATGTTCCTCTTATAATATTGTATTTACTACCTCCACCACTGCGTCTTTCTTCTCGTCAAGACTATGCGCACGTTAATTACGCCAGTGAGGTATGTTTGAATAAGGCTGAGTTTAGTAGAGATGTGACACTAGAATGTAGATGAAAAAAGATCTGAAAATTGTTCTAGGGAAGCCACCCTCAATACAACCATCTGGAATTCGAATACCAACCACCCCGTAACCGTTTAGTAAGACTTGATAGGCCTGCTTAATCATTTCCACCCTCCCCTCCGATCCAGGTGACTTTTTTTAACTGTGATGTAAAAAAAACAGATTTGTAACGGCCTGCTATAAGGTGGAACAGATAAGGAAGATTTATTAAAAGAAGTTGCAGCCACATTTGCGGGGAGAGAGGATGGTAATTCAACAACCAAGTCGCATAAGAAAATCCATGCCCGGTGCACAGTGGTGAGATTCGGGCTTTGACTTAATCATCGCCATCACAGGTATGCCATTCTAATATGCGTCTGATGCCATAAACAACGTGATCACCATTGAGAGTCACACACAAAGTTACAATTGTTTTTTTCGTCGACTGGGTAGAATGTTCCTTTTCTAATATACTTCACCGAATCGCAATATAAACCAAGCTTTAAATTAAATAAATGTTACGGAACTCCGCACTCGCTCTATTGTTTAAAAAATGGAGATATTTACTCAAAATTCATAACATAATATACACTAGCGAACACGAGAAAAAATTGCGCTATACATACGTAAAAAAAAATTACTCCTGGTTTTATATTTCATAATTTTATTTTTAAAGTATTAACGTCTTCATTTGTATATTTGGACCAATAAAATATATCGCTATTGGATCCCTAAGGGTCAACACTTCGTATTCAAAATTTGATTTTCGGTTAAAATTTTCGTCATTTTACTAGGGGATGCACATTTCATGGTTATCGAATTACTATTAAAATTCTCTTTTATAAATTTTGACCAATAAAATAGGTAATTATTGACTATTGAGTCTAGAATGAGAGAGATAGATCACTGTTGTACAAACATTTCTTCTAAGAGGTTGAAAGAAAGAGAACATACACTTTTTGAAAGACTTGCTCATTTCTTACTCTTATGGCATTAGATAATTATTGCGTTAAGACTTAAGTAGTATCTCTTTACAACTAAAGCTCACAAAATTGTATTAATATATTTGCCAATATCTTAGAAATTGTTGGTTTTGTAAATATATATTTCATATAAATAAAATTATTTTTAATAGTTCTAAAATTTTGGAATGATAAGTTATTTAGTATCTCAAATAGTTAAGAAGATACGGAAATGTCCGCTTCTGTAAAGTACCCTAAAATTAATTTTCATGAGAAAATGAAAATTGCCAGTTTATTTATAATCAATGCCTAGATACAAATTTTAATCAAAATCATTAGAGCCGATTTTAAGAAAAAATATATGTTTTTTTCTCTTTTTTCTTTTTATTAAACTACTCTTTATTTTGGGGTTAAAAGGACACACAGACATACGGCATTGCAAACACCACTTTTTTAGGGTTAGGGGGGGGTCTTGAGATGTCGACAAATCGACATCCATCAACGTTTCAGGTTAGTTAGTTTTTTAAGGTCGCAATATTTTACTTTTAGTGTTCAAAAAGCTAAAAAAAAATTTATATATTTGCGTATAGCTTGAAAGTTATTGGTTTTATAAAAACATGTTTCGAATAAAATATTTTTACTATAAATAGATCTACATATTTTCAATGATAAGTAATTTCATATCTCAAATAGTTTAGGAAATATTATAAAAAATGCGAATTTACGCATCAGACTGGACTCCTTAAATTCATTTTACCGAAATATTGAGAGTAACCATTTTGTTTAGAATATTTATAAATGTTTTGAAATTAAATCTAATCAAAATCGTTAGAGCCTATTTTTAGAAAATCGAATTTTTCACTTTTTGCCTTTCAGTAAACTACCCTTAATTTTAGGGTTAAATATCCAATTCCAAAAAAACCCCAGGGCAACCCTATGAAAACCCTAGATACCAAGTTTTAGCCCGATCGGTAAAGTAGTTTAGGCTCTAGTTGGAGGTACAGACAGACAGACTGAAATTCAAAAACTACTTTTTCAGATTCGTGGGGTCACGAAACGTCGAGATTCCTCAAAATCTCGAGTTCGATTTTTTTGGCTATCACAATACTTTCTCTACCTGTAAGATAGCGAGAAAGTAAGAATAAGTAGAGGAATAAAAGGAGGCATGCAAATACAGGCGAGTGGGGAGGGGTGGGGGGGAAGGTTTGCATTGGATTCCAATAACCCCCACCAACCCCCGACCCCCACTCCTTTCTCCATCCCACACTATTATCATAATGGAGTTTTAAAATGCGGTCCTAACCGCACCGAGTCCGCCATTACATTTCCAAGACGGGGCTAGAACAGACGATCTGAATGGGATATCTATAACGATACTCGGTATGGAAAAACCTTTCAGTGGTGGTTGGTGCGGACAATTCGAGGGTAGGGCATATTTAAATACAGGCCTTCCACAGAAAAACCGATTAACGCCCTATATATAGATTATTTCTTTTAATGCGCACAAAGTATTACTATCCATCCGAGCTGTTATAATATTTAGAGTGGTGAGGTAAAAATGGCCAAGATTGAATTTACAAGAGAATGTACTCGAATTTGCATGGAGGGAAAGTAGGACACAGTACAGTACCCACTGCTGAGATTCGAATCCCGACCTTCCTATCACCGGCAATCCAGTCTACTGCTAGCGTGACACCTTAGAGATCACGTGACCAGCGTTGCAGGCTACATCTACATAAAGACCTAGGCGAAAGATTTTTTTTTCGACTTTAATGCCAGAATCATGATATTTGCAACCTTTAACAATCCATCCCAAAGGACTAGGATGTGGAGACTGAATTTTGGATTAGTGTGCCAATACTCGCCTGATTATTTCTTTTCCGCCTCGTCTTACAACCCAACCCGTTCCGGGCATCATCATCAACATTATCATCAACTGTTACCAGCCTTTAGCCGGGTCAGTCTAGTAAAATGCCTTCATCTACCTTTATTCTTCTACCATTATTCTTCTACCATTATTCTTCTACCATTATTCCACCTTTACTTTCTTCCAGAATTCTATTCTCACTTGAACAATACATATTTAATTACACTAATAGGGCAGGGATTAGGAAAGTATCCTTTAATCGAACTGTACTCGCATGGGCGTGAAAGAAGAGTGGGAAACTGTTTATAATAAATGGTACAGAACCGCACGGACTTTCTCGCTCTATTGTTTAAAAATGTAGATATTTACTCAAAACTGGTAATTTAATATATTTGTGAAATGAAATAATACACACTAGCAAACCCAAGCATAAATTGCACTATACTTGTATAAAACATTCTTGAGTCCCGGTTTTAAATGTTATAATTCTGTTTTTAAAGAATTAATGTCCTTATTTGTATGTTTGGACTGATAAAAAGATCAATATTGGGTCTATAAGGATCAACACTTCGTATTAAAATTTTGACTGTCGTTTAAAATTTTCGGCATTTTATTAGGTGTTGGAAATCTTCATGTCATCGCATTGTTATTAAATTCTCTTTTATAAATTTTGATCAATAAAAAATGTAAATATTAACGATTGAGTCTAAAATGGAGATAGATCATTGATGTACAAACATTTCTCCTAAGAGGTTTTAAGGAAAAAACAACAAACATTTAGATACTTACTTATATTTAATTACTCTAAGGCATTGGAGAATTATTGCGTTAAAACTTAAGTAGTATCTCTTACCTACTAAAGCTCACAAAATTGTATCAATATATTTGCCAATATCTCAGAAACCATTGGTTTTATAAAAATATATTTCATATAAAAGTTTTTTATTTTTAATAGTACTACAATTTTGCAATGATAAGTTATTTAGTATCCCAAATAGTTGCGGAGATACAGAAGTTTCTGCTTTTGTAAAGAACCCTAAAATTCATTTTCACGGGGAAATGAAAGTATCCAGTTTATTTATAATCTTAATCAACGCCTAGATACGAATTTTAATCAAAATCGTTAGAGCCAATTTTGAGAAAATCGAATTTTTATCTTTCTGTCCTTCAGTAAACTACCCTTAATTTTAGCGTTAGATATCCAATTCCAAAAACCCCTGTGGGTAACCCTATGAAACCCCTAGATACCAGGTTTTAGCCCTATCGTTAAAATAGTTTAGGCCACGGGTCCCCAACCCTATGCCTGCGGGCGACATGCCCGCAACGTTTTGACCACAGCTGAAAAGTTCTTGACTAAAATTTTGTTTTAATTTGTCACTTTTTCGACAAAAATCAAGTTTGTACTTATCTACAGTTATGTTGTTCTCAAGAAATTGGTGATTGAAAGCGCCCCTCTTTCCAATCCCTCCCTCTCTGTCCTCTTTCTTTGCCGGGTCATTTAAAAAGTGTATTTTTACTCGGAACTACAATTATTCTAATAGTTTCACGATGAAAGGTTTTGATTTTTCCTAATCTCAAAGACCTACCCGCTTCCATCATTCCCTTCACACTCACTAACACAATGCTAACTAAGCCTTACTATTTCCTTTAAAAATATCTTCAATCTTGGCATGGGTCTACCCAGCTTTGTTGACTGAATAAACACAGAATATATAAAAAATGTACCCAAGCACCAAAATGCTGGTGAGTAGTTAAATAGTTCCTTAAGTGTTTTTATTTTGGTCTCGTTGAAACCGTAAATAAAGCAGTAGGTTTTATAAAAATATATTTCATATAAAAGTTTTTTATTTTTAATAGTACTACAATTTTGCAATGATAAGTTATTTAGTATCCCAAATAGTTGCGGAGATACAGAAGTTTCTGCTTTTGTAAAGAACCCTAAAATTCATTTTCACGGGGAAATGAAAGTATCCAGTTTATTTATAATCTTAATCAACGCCTAGATACGAATTTTAATCAAAATCGTTAGAGCCAATTTTGAGAAAATCGAATTTTTATCTTTCTGTCCTTCAGTAAACTACCCTTAATTTTAGCGTTAGATATCCAATTCCAAAAACCCCTGTGGGTAACCCTATGAAACCCCTAGATACCAGGTTTTAGCCCTATCGTTAAAATAGTTTAGGCCACGGGTCCCCAACCCTATGCCTGCGGGCGACATGCCCGCAACGTTTTGACCACAGCTGAAAAGTTCTTGACTAAAATTTTGTTTTAATTTGTCACTTTTTCGACAAAAATCAAGTTTGTACTTATCTACAGTTATGTTGTTCTCAAGAAATTGGTGATTGAAAGCGCCCCTCTTTCCAATCCCTCCCTCTCTGTCCTCTTTCTTTGCCGGGTCATTTAAAAAGTGTATTTTTACTCGGAACTACAATTATTCTAATAGTTTCACGATGAAAGGTTTTGATTTTTCCTAATCTCAAAGACCTACCCGCTTCCATCATTCCCTTCACACTCACTAACACAATGCTAACTAAGCCTTACTATTTCCTTTAAAAATATCTTCAATCTTGGCATGGGTCTACCCAGCTTTGTTGACTGAATAAACACAGAATATATAAAAAATGTACCCAAGCACCAAAATGCTGGTGAGTAGTTAAATAGTTCCTTAAGTGTTTTTATTTTGGTCTCGTTGAAACCGTAAATAAAGCAGTATTTTTTTTTTAATTTAACTTTTGTCAACTTGGAGGGGGTTGAACGCCCCTTCTCCTTATGGCTACGGCCTTGAGTATTACCCACAGCCACGTGTAACGTCACAATCGCTGTTGGAAACTTAACATGGCAGTTGACCGGCCGTGTGTATAGCGTTGAGGCTGACCTTTGAGCCTGGTGAAAGTTAGTAAATTTGCCTTGAAAAAGTAATTGGTGCTCGCCGCACTACCGTTAGTTTTGAATGTGCTCTAAGGTATAAAAAGGTTGGGGACCGCTGGTTTAGGCTCTAGTTGGAGGTACAGACAGACAGATAGATAGGCGGAAATTCAAAAACAACTTTTTCGGATTCGGTGTGTCATTAAACGTCGAGCTTCATCAAATCTCGACTTCGATTATTTTTTTCTTGACAATCACAATATACCTGTAAGATAGCGAGAAAGTAAAAATCACCCTCAGTATATTCGGCCGGGATTCAAAAGAGACTTGTCATTTGACATTTAGTTCGGATGGTCACTGAAGTAAGTTACCCGAAGAGGAGATGAAAAAATACCCTTTTATATATTTTTTTTATTAAACCATCCCCTGTGCAGTAGGTCGGTATCAAACACTGGTTTCATCAGTCGGGGGAACTACGGTTCAGTTATCATAGAATGAGTCTTTTAGAAAATACAAACATATTGTTTAGCAGCCAACAATAATAACATTTAATAATATAATTTGTGTTAATTTATAGGTATTGATAAATTCTATCAAAGTGACAGCTAAAGACCACATGACTTGGCGTAAGGAATCTTCTTTTCAAGCTCTCAAAAATCTCCTGTCTCTGTACATATATATATATATATATATATGTTTATATTTACATAAATATATAGACTATTATATAAACATGGGGTATATTCCAATTTGCTCAGTTCTTATTCAAATCGTGATTATTTATTATAAAATAAGTGAAAAAACAGACTCCTTTATATAGTACACTGTTATATTCAGTTAAGCTTTTTTACTAAAAGAACATAGGCTAGTTGCAAATAAATTATGTGGTTTTATTAGATTAAACTAAACGCAGCATTGTTAAATTTTTATCAGGCGAGTATGATATTATTTATTTAAAAAACTTTGTTCAGATGTTGTTCATATAATAATAATATATGTGAATATTCTTTAATAACTTCATTAGATTAAAGAATAAAAGAACACTTAAAAAAAACTTGACACACCCATAATTTATTTTAATCTAAAGTGAGATGCAGTGGCAACAAAACATGGCTTACTTGGGATTGCTGTATTCTATTACCAACGTTAGATATGAAACTAACAAGTATATCTAAACATGAGTTGGGCGTTAAGAGGACATATTATTATGTTTTTAAATTGGAATTGTTTAAATTAAGTTAAAGTACCATTGTTAAGTTCAATTAAAGATGCATTCTGAGGTGACATTCTTACCTTTTAAAGATCAGCCAACTAATTCCACTTTGCATTGTTGAGTTCGACTTGAATGACAAATACACACGAATAATATATATTATTGAGTTAAATAACACACCGATATGAGAATATTAAAACCATAGTAAATACATACACCAAATGAGTTAAGTAAAACCATTATAAATACAATTATTATTTTAAAGAGACAGATTTAGATCAACACATGAACAGCATTGGTAGCTTTTCAAAAGCCAACGATGAACGAAATAAATCTGGCAACCAAGCTACAACTCTTCATCCTCACTATACCTAGCGGGATTAACATAACTATTTGTAGTTCGAGTCGGTGGCTCTATGGACCAAAATCAAATTACTGAACATATATTTTTTAATGCCCAAAAATGTTTTTATAGCTCAATGAAAGATATGAATTAATCATATAAATTTTGTTGTTGTATTAAAAGTATCCAAATATTTACTATTTTAAATGCTAACTTGAAAGAAATTTAGTAGTATTTGTATTTTGTACAACTTTTTAAATATATTTTAAATATCATTTTTGAATTAGGAATTAAATTCTTTACAGCGATTGGTCGAAGAAAACGCAATTAGGGACGCTTGTGATTACATAACAATATTTATTACCATGAATCTACTCCTTGTTTATCGAATGCAAGGACGCAGTCAACAAGGCGCATCTTGAGAGCAAAGTTGCAATATTGTTGTACTTCTGCAGAAGCTTATCTTGACCATCTGAGGCCGTACATAGAGGGTCAAGATTCGGACGTCAACTTATTTATCCCCATTCAACCGGAACTATTTGTATACTGAGGGAATGTTTGATTACTAAGACAAGACTATAAATACGGCCGTTAGTGAATCCGGGCGCCTATGTTTAGTTTTATGAATAGGTGACACCGTCAAATGTATGAGTAGAATCTCCCGAGAGTTTTATTTAGCACCGCGTCTTACTACCCATTCGGGTTATACGCGTATATACTAATTACACTAATGGTTTAGAGATTAGGATTAGATTTAATTGAGAAGAAATGCATCTTCATTTGTGCGAAAAGAGAGTGGAAAACTATTTAAGAAAAAAAACCTCTTGGTACTCCCGATGGGGATCGAATCACGATATACCCATCTTAGGCAGTCTAGTCCAACACGATAGTAGTGCGTTAGACCACGCGGCTACCGAGGCGGGTCCACGAGTATTGACGATCTTGTAGCGAAATTGCACGCTGCTTGTACAAGCATTGATGCCGGCATCTGGCAACGTGTACAGGATATTATAATGGGACCTGTCTATAAATGCACGATTACCGTCATTAATATATCATATAAACATGGACGCTATTTTGTTGTAAGTTGGAATATAATAATCATCTTTATTGTGCATTTTGTGTCTTGCATTACCATACCACCAGCCTCGTTAGCCGCTTGGTCTAACGCGCTACTGTCGCAGTAGACTAGACTGCCGATTACGGGGAGATACAGGTTAGAATCTCGGTTGTATGTGGCTTTAAATGGTTTCCACTCTCTCTCTCCACGCAAGTGCGGGTATATATACTCCCTCTAAATATATTATTTCTAATCCTTAAAACCATTAGGTAAATAGTACATAAGCGTATAGCCCGAACGGGTAGTAAGACGCGGTGCTAAAAAAAATGACCCTACCTGGAAGTAGTATTACAATTGATAGTGTTACCTGTTTCAAAAACTAAGCATCAGACGCTGCTCGTTATGCTACATTTCCGTTGTTTTTATTTGTTGATATAAAGGGTCCTGCTACACAGAGGAATTGCGCGAATTTGTAAACATCCTGTATAGCCGAAAATCCATAGAAAAAAACCCTGATAGGACACAGTAAAATTATATTTAAAAAAAGTGTGACCAAAATGAAAAAAAAAAAATCAATCAACTTATTTTGCACACATCTTATAAATGTGACAGCTTCATAGCCCATGTTTTGGCGTGTGAATACATAAAAGTAAATCTAGTAAATTGTAAAATTTCAGATGGGTTTATTCTTTATGATTATCTGATCATAGTTGATATTTTTGTTTGATAAGCGAGACCCTGGAACAGTATGATTCTGGTTTGAAAGATTTTTTTTTTTTTAAATAAACACAATTTATTTTGCAATCAATATCGATGACGGTGACCTGGCGGTCTAGGGGTAAGGTGTCAGACTTCTGTGCTGGCGGCCGGGGTTCAATCCTCGGTCCCGCCACAGATTTATCTGATTACCAAACCCTTCCTTCACCTCTGACAAGACATCTTGTGAAGGTGGGGAATGCCAGGCCTCCACCGTGGTTCGGATTCCACGTTAAACTGTAGGTCCTCCATTTCATTTCATAATCACCCTACCATTACACATTAGTGTAAGTGCGTATAACCCGAACGGGTAGTAAGATGCGGTGCTAATAATAATATTAATAATATCAATGACATTTTACATGATTGTTAATATTATTTAATAGGTATTAATACTATATATCATAATTATCGATAGTTGAAGATCACACATGACTTAACGTAAGAATTAACGAAAACTGGGTTGGGAACTTTCATAACTATCAAAAAAGTACTTCCTATCTAAATAGGACTGTGACTAGGCTTTTATTTTCTAGCTGATTTTTTCTACGAAGACTAACTGGATTGGCCATGTTATGAGAAGAAATGGTTTACTGAATGACGTCATCGAAGGAAAAATAGAAGTGAGAAAGGGACCAGGAAGACGAATGCAGCTGAAGGATGAACTCAAACAAGGAAAGGCGATGAAGTTTCTGGATTTAAAAAAGAATGCTGCTGATAAGATATGCTCGGAGACATAATTTGGCTCAGACAACGGACCTCTATAAAGTACAGAGCATCTAAAAAAAGTTTAGTCGATACTGTAATTTAAAACCCTCATTTACAAAATTTCCTAAAGATAAAATCAAATTATTGGTAAATATATTCGCAGTTTGGTAGACTGGGTATATCAATTAATTACACCAAATTATGTTGTTTAACTTTGTACGAATATTTCGAGTTTTGAATTCAAATCTGTTATTTAGAATATAAAATCTCCCCTCCTCCTCTCCCTAGAACCCTCCCCACCCCCTCCCGTCTCCTCCGCAACCAAACCGCTAACACCCTCGGGCGTTCCAACAACAGGAATATATGACTGGTTTCATCCAGTGGCATGTTTTATGCATGGAGCCACTGCGCGCTTGAACAACACAAGAAATATCGTTCTCCAAAATACAGGAGACGTCGCGCCCACAGACGGTCTCGATCATTCTTTGAGCTGTTTAAATAAACTTGGATCGTTGCTTCGTGTGTGTGTGTGTTTTATTAATAATGTATGTTTTTCATAAATTTCAATTTCCTTTATTATAGTGCTTGCCAACAGTCGTGGGACCTATGACAGGCCAGCAGTACACAAGTACCTTACAAGCACGTATTATAACAAAATAAAATAATCAACAATAGCTCCATAATGATACATACTGTTGAATAGTTACCAAAAATAGTACAAATTAGTGATAAAAAATAATAAATAAATAGCGTGACAGTACTAAAAACGTAAATATTTAAATTAAAACCCAATATAAATATTAATACTGTATGTTTTTCATAAATTTCAATTTCCTTTATTATAGTGCTTGCCAACAGTCGTGAGACCTATGACAGGCCAGCAGTACACAAGTACCTTACAAGCACGTATTATAACAAAATAAAATAATCAACAATAACTCAATAATGATACATACTGATGAATAGTTACCAAAAATAGTACAAATTAGTGATAAAAAATAATAAATAAATAGCGTGACAGTATTAAAAACGTAAGTATTTAAATTAAAACCCAATAAAAGTAAGCAAACAAATAAATATCAATAATGTACATTTAAATATTTGAGACAGAGCCTCTACAGGATAAACTAATAATAATATAATATTTAGCACAACGTTTTACTACCCGTTCGGGTTATACGCTTTAAGTACTAATTACTCTAATGGATTAAGACTTGGGAAGGTTTAATTAGAGGAAGTGAACCCACATTTGCGTGGAGGGCGAGTGGAAAACCATTTAGGAACACCCCCCCGCCCCAGTTTACCCGACCGAGATTCGAACCTCAATCTTACCGTCCTCAGCAGTCGAGCTTCAACACGACAAGCGTGTTAGCCAACTACGCCACCGAGGCGGGTAGGATAAACTAGTTACAATGGATTTCCTTAAATAAGCTCTCTGAATTTAGCTTTTATTTTATGATAAAAATCTAATTCGAGAAATCTAAAAAAAATATATATATTTGGACAATACTTTTTTTTTAAGAGTAGTTCTTTAAGCCACCCGTTCGGGTTATTCGCATATTTACCAATTGCACTAATGTATGAGAGATAAATAAGGTTGAATTTAAATTAAGTGTACTCGCATTTGCGTAGAGGGAGAGTGGAACATAATTTAGGATAAACAACTCTCAGTCCACCTGACCGGGATTCAAACCTTTATCTCCCCATCATTGACAATCCAGGCTATTACCAAAATAACGCCTTAGATCGTGTGGCTATCGAAGCGGGTCGCTTATTATTACCCTTTCAACCTATACATATATTTCCCCCCTCCCTTCCCTTGCATTGCGTCTTACTACCCATTCGGACTATCGGCATATTTTCACTAATAGAGTGCGGATTAGAAAGGTAAAATATAGAGGGATTCTATTGACATTTGCGTGGATTGAGAGTGCAAAATTCTTAGTACACCCGATCGGGATTATAGCCCCGATCTCCCAATATTCACAAAAGTGACGCCTTAGGCTATGGGACCACCGATGCCGGTAACCTTAGTCCTAAAAGTACTAATAAAACCAATAGTAAAATGAACATTACCATCAAGATGTGATTAAACCTCAGACTTACGACTCAGATACGATACCGGCTCTGATGATAGCGTGTCTGTCTACTGAACTAAAGGTCCCGGGTTCAATTCCCTGCGTGGCAAAAACATGTATCATAGGTGATTTGTGGGTTTACCTTCACAGTGATGAATTAACGGTCGGGGACTAGATGTTGTGCCTGTCCTAGTCTTGTGATGGATGTAAGGAAATGAAAGTAAAAAGGGTGTTAGTTTGACTCAAGAATAATTAGCTACATATTTTTCTTATCAGGTTACAAAAATCAAAATGCCTCAGGTAAAATGTATTTGCAGCCTAGGCATAAAAAGAGAAAGAAAAAGTTAATAAGAAAACCCGCTTAGTCGGTCAAGTGGGCTGAAGCATTATACTCGCAATAGACTAGACTTACAAGGACGGATAGCTATGGGTTCAAATCTTGGTCGAGTGTACTGAGGGTGATTTTTTCCTAAACGGGTTCCCGATATGCCTCCACGTCAATTCTGGTACACTTCCAATTAATTCAACCTTCTTCATCCTTAACACATTAGCGTGAATAGTACGTATGCGAATAACTCTAAGTAGAACGCGCTGCTAAAAATAATTTAAAATTCAAAATATCTATTTTAATGAAAATACATAACAAATGAAAACTCTGCATTTGTTTCAAAACGAAGTTTTTTTTTACTTAAAACAGAAAAAACTCTTCACTTGAGCTCTTCCGACCCAGTTTTTTCAATACATAAAAAAATCAAATCAAAAATTTAAAATTCTAGTTTCTAGGTTCATACGTTTGTGCACAGAAGCTATTATTTTTAAAATTTCGACCCTCTGCGTTCGGTAGATATCGTGCAATCCCCATGATAGAAAAACAAACAAATTCTTCATTTTATTAATATAGATTGAAATTATATTATCTTGGAGCAAAAAATCAAAAGGCATAACTAGTCATTATTGTTTTCACGTATCCCTAATAATTATTATGGAACGTGCCTCTGTTGGTGATCGCACCACAGGCTGTAAACCCCTGACATTGGTTATACTGTTTTACAAGCACGGGCATTTCTGATCTGATAAGTAATTGGATGAAGATAACAAAATATAACTAGGTCTTGTGGTAAATGTCTCGTAAAAATATGTCTATTAGAATCGTCCATTTGAATCAACATTTACTAAAAAAAAACCTCTACACATCAAAATAGTCGATCAAATTACATATTTTTCAATATAATGTGTACACTGTTAACTCAAGAAGATCTAGTATGATTTAATCACTTTTTGAGTTGAATTGCTTAATGTTTTATGAGAATTATCAACACATTTCCAGACAATACGAGCTTATGAGTTTATCCATTTCAAGATAGTCTAACCTACTATCTACTAAAAATGATAATTACGTATCATTAGAATACACGCCAACATAAATACATCTTCATCTCTACACTTTCGAGACAGTGAAGATAATTTAATTAGTTTTTTTGATAACATCGTGGGAGAATTTGTTTTAAGTCAATTAAAATACAACATTATCAGAACTCAATGGGAGGGAGAAACTACTTACGGAAGAAGGTAGATATAAACGTGTGAGGAATAACTGATAACATTTGTGTTTCGTAAAAAAAAAAATCACCCGCCTCCCCTTTTTTACTCTTCTCAGTCGTAAATCTATCGATAACTTGTCAGGAAAAATTAAGACGCTCATAAGCCTTTCTTGACACTTATACTGTCAATTGTTCATGTCTTGTTGCTACCAACACCATCTTGCGGGCTTGATGGAACAAGCACACAAATCCGTGGCTCTCCAATTTTACAAGGAAATATATCTGAGATCGAAATAGTTTTAAGGTAATTTGTAAAATAGTATTTTGAAGTCAAATGTTTAATAGTGCGCTCATTTATTTGAAAGATTTAAGGTGGGGTTTTAGGGAAAGCACGTTTATTATTATTATTATTAGCACCGCGTCTTACTACCCGTTCGGGTTGTACGCACTTACGCTAATGTGTAATGGTAGGGTGATTGTGAGATGAAATGGAGGACCTACAGTTTAACGTGTAATCCGAACCACGGTGGAGGCCTGGCATTCCCCTCATTCACAAGATGTATTGTCAGAGGTGAAGGAAGGGTTTGGTGATCAGATAAATCTTTGCCAGGACCGAGGACTGAACCCCGGACCACAGCACAGAAGTCCTACACCTTACCCCTAGACCACCAGGTCACCGGGAAAGCACGCTAAGGGCAATGTGGTTTTTTTCATTTTTATATCGTAATTTTTTTTTTGACAGAATAAATAAAATATTTCTCCAGTAAGAACATAAGAGTTTTAATTTATTCATGCATGGAATATCTTTCCAGGTTGTCCTGGAATTTAACTACAACTTTTTCTCGTAGTTTAGAAAGTTTGTTATCTAATGCCGCTATATTCATGACAGATATTCAACAACTATTGAGGTCACCATGTGAAAAAAATTCAACTCCATGTTTATAATGGAGCAACATTTTTATTTTAGCAAAAAAAAAAATCTATAAAAACTTAAAAACACAGCCCTTAACTCGCGTTTCCTGCAGCTCCACCTTAAGTTCACCTGTTTCTTTTTGAGGGGAGCCAGAAAGACACTGAATTATTTCAACAATATTTCACCAAAAAACACGGAGTCAAATATGCTGTTGATTCTTAACCATGAAAAATTATGCGAATTACGATAACCATGCTTGTAGGCAATACTAACCAAAGTATTGAGTTTACTTTGATATAATATCATAAAATTCAATAAATTAATTAAACTCAACTTTTTTTAGATACAGTTAAAAATCTCGAGTACTCAAATTTTTCGAATTTAAAAATAAAAATTTGACTCGAGTTTGAACACTTAGTAAAACTCTACTCGAAATCAAGTTTTCGAGTAATTGCACACCCCTAATAATATAAATAAAATTAAACCAAATAATAAAATACAACCAATAAACCCAAATATCAACCTTCCAGATAAAATGATAACATCATGTCAAATTTTTATGAGGGTGAGGGGGATAAAGGGGTAAGAAGGAGGGACAGTTTGTATTTTTGGACTTGAGCGGCTTTTGCTTCAACTCAGAAGATGCTAACTGCAGATGACAGCGCACGACGGAGGCCTAATCCCGCTGCTGCTTTGTCGGCTATCCTTTCATTGCTCTAATTATTTACTTAATCATATCAAGAATGCGATTGACTTTGACATATCTTCGATTGATCACTTTCCAACTTGTCCTCCGCGCGAGAAAATACAACCAAAATATATTTTTTTCAAGGCATACCAGATAGCTCTTCTTCTTTTTTTTAATATAATGATGCAACAAGCATACTTGTTGTGAAAACTTTCCTTTTACTTAAGCTTTTATTTTGACCTTATTATTTATCATAGATTAAATTTATTTGTATTTTCTCAAATCAAATGAAGCACAGAGAAAGTAATATGATATTAAAATGTGTAGCCCTATTATAAAATACTATTTTCGCGTGTATTCGATTTCTAAAACGTTTTTCTATGACATTCCTGTCTGCGTGATTGGCTACTGCTCTTGCATTTATAAATGATTTGGTGAAATATTTTTAAATTTGTATTTAAATATACTTATATTCTTTCTTGGTGCTTGATAAATATACAATTAGAAGCAGAACTATTGAAGCACCAAATTAAAAAAATTATCTAACAATATTTAGGAATATTTACTATATATATAAAGTTACCTTCCAAATAGAGTAATTATACTAAACACCTTTCCCTCGGGAGGCCGGGTACTTAAACTATTACATAATAAAATAAGGGAAACTACTATGAAGTAGTGTATGAAATAGTAACTTATAGGCTATATTTAATATCTTATAAAAACACACAAATTAGTTAAATTTTAAAAAAATATCGAGAGTCGCGCTTAATAAGTATTTTATCTCGGAAATATTTTACTACGCATACAAAGGCTGGAATATTGTACTCTTCACTTTTTAAACAGTGCATTATTGGATTAATGTTTGTTGACAAGTGTAGCCGGTATAGTTTGGATAAAGGGTGTAAAAAGTCCCCCTCTCGGTAAACACGACAGAGATTCGAACCTCGATCTCGCCGTCATTGACAGTATAGTCTACTGCGAGAGTATCACGTTAAACCATGTGACCACCAGAGTGGGTTTTGATATTAAAAATATAGATCATCAACTAAATATAATATCTATATATTGTGCGATTTTATATTGATTTTTCTCTTAGATTTGGTATGTTA
>CABFOW010000175.1:133059-144181 GCA_902141385.1 Timema californicum
CTTGCCCCCCCTCTCCAACCGTTCCGTCGCTCGTTCATATTTCTTTCAAACTGGAGACTTCAGACCCCACGCCCGCTCCGTACCCTTACCCCGCGGACTTCCCTTCCCGGGCAAATTGAAGCGGTACGAGCACTAACCGACTAACAGACGTCCCAAACGACGCTCTAGTTCCTCTCTGTGGCAGATTTCACATATAAATTATTATTAGAGCACAGTGGATAAAATATTGCGACTGTTCCATATATATCAGTTAGGGGAATACTTTTCAATGGACCCCCGGACCCCAAACACAAGAGTCCGAAACCTTACCCCTAAACCACCAGGTCACCCGTGATGTTTAAAAAGTGTCGATACTTTATTAATATCGATATTTTACTTTCGATACCCCGCGTATTAATACCCGTTCGGTTTATAAGCTTATGTACTAATTTATTTGATGGTTTTAGGGATTAGGAAGGATATATTTATAGGAAGCATACCTGCATTTGCGTGGAGGGAGAGTGAAAAACTATTTTGGAAAAAAATCCTTCAGTACACCCGACCGAGTTTCGAACCTCAATCTCCCCGTCATCGGCAATCAAGTCTAGTGCAAGAGTACCGCGTTAGACCATGCGGTCACCGAAACGGGTCATACGTACTAATATCGCTAATATGTTAAGGATGAGGAAGGTTGAATTTAGATTAAGTGTACACTCATTTGAGAGGCGAGAGAGCGGAAAACCATTTAGGGAAAGCCATCCCCAGTACACCCGGTTAAATTCGAACTCCAATATCCCCGTCATCGGTGGTCCAGTCTATTGTGTGAATGACGCCTTAGACCATGCGGCCACCAAAATAAAAAAGTAGTATCTTTTTTGATCGATGCTTTTACACATATGTATGACTAATGACACCCCCTCCCTACCTCCTCCAATATCGGAATAAACAATAATTTGTTGACGGTTTATGTAGTTGTCTTATAAATGTAATATTTGAAAACCCGCAGTCTGAAAGTATGATTGAAAGTACCTACTGTTTCAATCGAAAATGGGCCAGACTCATAACTAAGCCTAATTGTGATCACATCATTATTGATTTAATATACAGTATGGAAACATTCCATCATAATTCATAAGATTTATTTATTGGCGGTGACCTGGTGGTCTAGGGGTAAGATGTCGGACTTCTGTGCTCGGGTCCAGGGCTTAATCCTCGGTCCCGGCACAGATTTATCTGATTACCAAACCCTTCTTTCACCTCTGACAAGACATCTTGTGAATGTGGGTAATGTCAGGCCTCCACCGTGGTTCGGATTCCACGTTAAAATGTAGGTCCTACATTTCATCTCACAATCACCCTACCATTACACATTAGCGTAAGTGCGTACAACCCGAACGGGTAGTAAGACGTGGTGCTAATAATAATAATAATAATAATTTATTGTTACGAGGAATGTAAAACGAATTTAAATATCTAAAAGAGGGAATACCTAATCGAAATCTTCGTACGTTGAAAGAATAACAAATACAGGAAGAATCCTGGATACCTCAGTGGTAGAGCACTGGCACTCTAAGTCAAAGGTCCCGAGTTCGATCTTTGTCTCCAAGTGTCAATTTTCAACTAATTAAAACATTTTTTAAAATATATATAATTGGATAAATCCCCTGAATAAATTTTGTATTTGTATAATGGCGTAGGGATAAGATATGAATAATTTTAGAGGTAATCTCTCAGAATTGGCATGGAAGGAGAGTGGGAAAACATTGAGGAAAAAGATTCCTGAGAAGGCTCAACATGGATTCAAACTCCTGATCTCCCCGCCTTCAGCAGGCCAATCTAACATGAGAGTGACGCCTCAGACCGTTCAATCACTGAATCAAGTCCCCCCCAATCTTATAATTTTGATACCAATGCCTAATGTTATCGATACTTTTCTTTCGATACGAGAATGGTATCGATCATTTTATTCGTGTACTTACTTGAAAATAGTAAAGTACCGATCATTTTTGATAAAGAGTCTCCACTTGATCACTTAGAATGGTGGCAGCCTTGTCTTTCTAAACAGAACTTATTTACAATAACATCACCTAGGATTTTGTAATAATTCATTTTACTTATATCATTGAAAGAAAGATCTGTTAAATATACAATAGTAACGAATAGAACAGTGTTTAGACTTTAATATCAATACTGCAACAAACTGTGACTGCGACAACGTAAAACACTGACTACATTCTACAAGTCACGCTGCATAATCACTTTTCTAAATCACCAAGATATATAAAATTAAAGTCACGGTAAGCATCAATATCTTTTTTTTTTGTTAATTCATCCTCACTCAATTAAACATATAAAAACAACTTTAATCAAAGTCTAGGATATAATATGTGTTTGACTAATTATTTACTAACTAATATCGACGTTGAGTGATGAATGACTTAAATGAAGGTAGATAATTAATTTATACAGGGTGTATTTCAATTGGTGTAAAACATTCTAAGGTTGTATTCCCATAGACAAAACATTAAGAAAAATTCATATAAACGTGGATTTAGAAATGATTAGTTTATTGGGTAGGAGGAATTTTACTGTTCAATTAATAACCAATCCAACAGAAGAAGTGATGCAACTAAACAAGACAAAGTTTAACAGAAACAGACAAAGCACAAGAAGACGGAACATTTTGTTACAGACAATATTCAGAATGGTGTCCTCTAGTTCGATGCACCCTCTGTTTTGTTTATTTTGGTCGATGGGAATACGGCCTTAAAATAGACCTATTTGTTACCAATTAAAATTAATCCTGTATAAAGATAAATATTGTTCATCTTTAAAATTAGTTTTTATTACTTATAATAATAGTTTAATTTAAAAAAAAAGTTTTATTATATTATTTAACAAAATTTGTAATCTAAATATACACCCTGTGATATAAAAACAAATTTGTGAACAGTTTTAAAATTCATAAGTTATTTATGTTTAAAATTCTTCTTTTACGACAGAACTAAAAATAGAGAACAAACATAGCAATCCTGCCATCTCTTGTCAAAACACGAAAACTTTAGAGCGGTATTTAACGTATTGCTCTATCTACAAAGTCTTGATCCGTAATTTAATAATCCGTGACACTCCACAAGAAACAAACAGTAAGTAAGTAATTATAAGGGTGTACCTTTAATAGCTCTCTAAGTTTGTTTTTTATTTTATGATAAAAATGAAATTCAATGGGCTAAGTTAATGTCACTGATAACATATTTTAGAATTTACAAAGGCAAGCGAGGGCACAATAACAAATCTCCCATGTTCAAGGGTGGATTGTCAAGTAAGTGCGCTATTAAATATGTTAAAAACCACAAAGGGCCTTACCATGATGACTATAATGAAAATAATTATAGAAAATCATTATTGTTCTGATGTAATATGTTTTACCAGAGTGATATCACAGTCGGGAAGAAAAGGCCCATTACTTGTATAAGAATTTGTTACAATTTTATTTGGTTTAATTGTTTCTTGATGGTTTTATTTTAGTTGATTAAGATTACTTTTAAAGTATATAATTACTATATTCATATGTGATTTGATCTAATGTGATTGATAGATTAATTCATTTGTAATCTTGGACCACACGTCCAGTAGCTTCAATATATATTTTAAAATGTGTATTTTATATATATATATATATAACGAAAGGACTGACTGACCGACCGACTGACTGACTCATCACTAATTCTCACACTTCCCACGAAGCTAGTGGGCTGAAATTTGGCACAGATGTTCCTTATAAGCTAATTAGGAAAAGTAAAGCTTTTTCATTCCGATGCTTTGTGTTTAAGGGGGGAAATCGGGGTAGCTACTATAATAAACAATATTGCGTTAGAAACTCTTTTTAAGCGTTTAGAGGGTAATACATAATACGATAAGTTTGTTATAATAATGCCTTCGAAAAAAATATAACAATTATTTGTTTAGCCCCGTAGATGCTTTTAAGGGGTGGAAAAAAATATGCAACTCTAAGCGATGGTAGAAATCTGTAGTTTATATTTTTCTGAATTGTATGGTGTTTGTAGTGTCTGTGGGAGTGAGAGGGCCCGGCCCGGGTTAGTGTGTGATGGTGGGGAGTGCTGGGAGGGGAGTGGGGGAGACCTGTCCAGCCGCGCTCAGCTGATAAAGCCCCAGGTAGTAGGCAAGGGGGCCTGCCGAAAATAAAACTCTCCATGAGAAACGATACATGGTCCCCTCCTCGCGGGGTTTCTCGGTTAGCGCTAAGAACAATGCCATTAAGCTTCAAACAAATATTCCTCATTTTCATCCAAAAATAAATAATAACACAATATCCCGTGCGAAGAACGGGGATTCAGCTAGTATACAGTAGCCCCATGACTTCTTTGGTGCTGACTGACAGTTTTGAAAAGTTACCAGACCAAATTATATATCCCTACGCCGAATCATATGATCTGCAAAAACATGTGTTTAGCAGCTGTCACTTTTGACAGTCAAAATTTAGGTATATACCTAATTGTTGACTGTCAGAAGTCAGCTGCTAGCTGTCAGTCAGCACCAAAGAAGCCGTGGGGCTAGTATAAGTATAAAGGTGGAGTATTCTCTTGCGAACGAACAGAACAACCCGAACGAGCGAGCGCCAACAAATGTTACGTCCGAGCATTCGGATCATTCGTCGACGCTCGACTTGTTTCTGCCAATTTCGCCACAAACAGGACAAGTACTGGAGCTCATATCAAAATGGATTTGATAGTGGCGGCAGGTTCTTTCTTTTTGATGTGGGCATTAATTAAAAAAAAAGAGGAAACGTTTCTTCCCATTGGACTTTTCACACCAGAAGCTAGAAAGCATACGATCTATTTTATTATTCACTTCTGGAGCAGTACATCCAAACTGTCTCGCAATATTAACCCACGCATCGTGTTTTTTTTTATTATAATAAAGTCCATGTTGAAGGTTCCATAGTATCGGGGTTTCTTCAAATATCTCTATTAGCCGCAAGTGAGGAATGCCAGGCCTCCACCGTGGTTCGGATTCCACGTTAAACTGTAGGTCCTCCATTTCATCTCACAATCACCCTACCATTACACATTAGCGTAAGTGCGTATAACCCGAACGGGTAGTAAGACGTGGTGCTAATAGTAATAATAATAATAATAATAATAATAATAATAATAATATTAGCCGCAAATAATGTTCAGTAGCCAACTCCCTTATTCACAGCAAACACTCCAAACGGTCCGAACTGATACGAAGACACGTACCCATTGAACACAGGCGAACGCCTGATTTCCTTTGAGCATCCTCCCCCTGTCCCCCACACCCCCAAAAAACCCCTATAGTCGTTAGATAGCGTTCGGCTTGCTTTGTTCGGCGCGGCGCATGTTTGCGAACAGGTATTCGCTAGCCGAATCACACCGCGCACGAACAAATCGAACCGAGAGCGCGCGAACGAATGCTCAAGTGAATAGTCGCCTTTTCACACAGAAAATATTGCTCTCATATGAAGATTGATCTCTCCTCTTCTGTCGGTTTTAACCAATAAGGCTAGTTCTTGATTAAAACAAGTTTCCGTTAAATTCCACCAAACTACTGTGATTAATTTAGGGGTACAACCCCGAACAGACAAACATACTAAATGTAAAACAAACTTAAAAAACACTAAACCTACAAAATATGTTTTATATAATCAGTTAAAATACTAATTTAATATTTAAAATCACGAATAAATAAACAACGTCATTGTAGAGACAATTTGCATTTACTAATAAAGAATTGTACCAAATAATTTAATAAATAATTCCTTATTATTAAAAAAAATATTTAGGAAGTATTTTATAACTGTACCAACTGCCCAAATTGCTCATTGATAGATCTCAGATGTGTGATTCAGCTTTTATAAATGTATATTGGAATTTATATTAATCTATTAACCATATTCTGAGTTTAATACTTGTTTAAAAACTCTCTTTAAATATTTTTTTAAATTAAAAAATGTTGGGTCAGTCTTGCACAACTCTCAACTCTATCGGGTAGAACTTCCACGAATTACTGTCGAAAGTTATCGCTTAACGTTTTAAATATTATAAAGAAATGACTGAAAAAAATCTATGTCATGATTAATTATCTCACAGAAAATTAGAAGGTTACTTAATTGTGATTCAAGTCAAATAACTTTTTTGGCCAGTTGGCTATTTTAAAACATTAATATAGGAAGTGTATTTTTACGTAAATGTGGGTACATTTCCTATTTCATCATCACTACCTCCATAATTTAACTAAATATGGATATCCCGGACGTATATTAAAACGCGGTATGATAAAACGAAAAATTTGTAGACACCCTTTTAAAAAAAATCTCTAATAGCTACATACACTTGGCGAGTCATAAAATAAATATAGTGGGACATTGTGGATTTGCGATAGGAATAACCTTTTAGAGTGCATATATGTATCGGTTGGATGGTTAATATTAGTGGACGATAATTATATTTATATTGCGGCTGACATTATTTTATGGATGTGAAGCGTGGGTTTTTCAGGAGAAACACAAGACCATGATGAATGCGGTTGGAATGAGATAAATACGAAATGTATGTGTAAAAACTCATGGACGGACAGTAATGAATGGGTTCTGAAGGAGTGCGGTTTGAAAGGGAATCCATCAGGTAAATGTTAATGAAGCGTCTTACGTTGATTTGGGCATGTTGAGAGGGTGGTTCGAGTGACGAAACAAATATATGATGAAGGTATAATAGATCAAAAGGAAAGGGTAGGTTATGTAAGAAGTGGCTAAATGTGTTAGACGAATGTGTGAAAAAGAGAAACATTAAGAGTTTTAAGATAAAAGAGCATATATGAATCTGTGTATGGATGTTGTTGGATTGAAGGGAATACACAAGGATAGGGAAGTGTGGAGGAAGTTAATGAGGATAGATCAATTAGGGAGTTGTTTTTTTGAGCTATATACACAGTTTATTGCCTACCCCGTGATTGTGTATGTATGTATGTATGTATATATGCGTGTGTATGTAAGTACTTATGTATATATATATGTATGTATGTATATCTATATGTATGAGAATAGATTAAGTACGAAGTTGCTAGTTTTTTTTATCCTAAATTCAAAGTTTCTTGCCTGCCCCTTGGGGGAACGGCGTGATTGGATATGTATGCATGTATGTATGTATGTATGTACGGGTGTAAAAAAAATTGATATAGCATATCAAAAGTGACAGCTTTTGAACATTATGTTTCTGAGTGTAAATACAGGGAAATAGTTGCAGCTTCACCAGCCAAGTAGGATTATTTTTAAGACGATCCGAATATATAAATTGTTTACTACACTTAAATTTATATCTAAATTTCAAGCATGAATTAAACCCATCTAACCGTTTCGGAAATAGGCCCAGGTACCTATACAGACAGACAGACAGACAATGAGACATATGGTATAGTATAATACGTCAAGGTGCATCTAATCTTAGGCTAGAAAACTTTCATGATTACAGTACTTTATATAAGAAAGTTAAAAGGGCGAGTCAATATTAAGACAAGAACCCGGTACTCTAAGATAAGTAAGCTAAAGTAGTACTGAGGGACATGAGGACGGAGAAACATGATTCAAACACTTAGAAATATATATTTAATACAAGAGAATATTGGTACTTTTTGAGGCTTAACTTACTTTCACCCTAAAAAATCTCCGAGGAAAAAGTTTTTTTTCCCTATCTTTTTTTTCACTCTTAAGTTTATAGTTTGCCCGCAAGCTGTGCGTTGACTAACCAAGTGTTTCAACCCAATCTTAAAAAAAAAAAAAAGTTCTTAGATTGTCTCTCCTTTTCGTTCCTATCCACTCTTTTATTCTCTCTCTGTCTTTATTCTCGTCCCAGTCTATTTCCCTCTTCTTAGCACAAATTTTCTTAAACGGATCAAATGACTTGGTGGGTAAAGCCTCGCGGTCTTAACTTGACTTACACGAGGAATCCCCGGCCTGTCACAGTTAAAAGGGGCGCAATGACTGGTGGCTGAGACCTCCTTTCTGTGGGCCTTGGAGTGCTTTCTCGAGCTTCCCCTTTCCATACGGGGTAAGGGGGGCACGACGCTAAATTGGGATGAAGGAGATACCAAATATCTAAATTCTACGAGGGTTGCTGTGAAGCTCAAAATATAATGAATTTTGAATATTCAGAGTTTAATAATAATACTTTGCTTGAACGATGTTGTTTTCAAGTGGTCTTTAAGTTAGATCAAGTACTTCAGTCGATGAATAAAAATATTATGAGTCTAGAAATGGGTTGAATTTATCGAATACAAATCTTAAATTGTCTTTCGAATCCAGAATTCAAATTCCAATACTCAAATCTTTAAAAATGTTCGATTTTAGTTAAAATATTTCAAATTGAATCTAAAAAAAAAGTTGCTTAAGTCTTGTGGTGTTTCTGACAAACAATACTTTGTTTGTCACGTCAATTTTTTTAGCACCATGTCTTACTACTCGTTAGGATTATACACCCTTGTACTAATTAAACTAATGGGTTAGGGCTTAGGAAGGTTTAATTGAGAGGAAATGCAGCCGCATTAGCGTGGAGGGATTCGAACCCCTATCTCCCCGTCACCGGCGGTTTAGTCTATTGCGAGAGTGACGCCCTAGATCATGCGGCCACCGAATCGGGTAAAAAGAATGAAAACAACTTGTTGACAAATAAAGCCTTTGGTACACCCCGGTGGGATTCAAGCCCCGAACTCCAGACCAGACACTGGAGGTGCGAATAAAATATAACTCACCTTGGTGGCGTAGTTAGCTAGTGCGCTAGTTTCGTGTTGAGTTAGACCACTGAGTACGGGGAGATGGAGGTTCGAATCTCGCCCGCGTGAACTGGAAGGATTTTTCCTAAATGGTTTTCCACTCTCCCTCCATGCAAACGCAGGTCACAATTTTGTTCTATTAGTATCTGTGGCCACTTTAACAAAGGCGTCAGTCTTGTATAGTCTGGTTTGCTGATGACGTAGAGGCCGGATGGATGCTTTGAGGGTGCTCTTTTCCTAAATGGTTTCCCAATATTTCACCTCTTAAATGCGGGTACACTTCTTCTAAATTCTACCTTCCTGATATTTAAGCCATTAGCATAATTAAATGCATATATCCTTGGTGGATGTTAAGACATGAAAAAAAAACTACACTAACTTTTGTTTAAATTAATCTGTATGTTTAGAAAGTACACATTTGATATAAATACACCAATAGTATTTATATAAAAATATATGTATATGGTTATTACACATCTAAGATGATTTTTGTGGTTTGAATAAATTTTTTTCCAGACTTTTTTTTCCCCCCCACTCACAATTTTTTCCTCGTTTCTTATAGAAAACAAACTTAAAGGATGAAAAGAAAAAAAAATCTTGTTGAAAGGGGCAAAAAAAAAAGTAATTCATCCCACCCACCCACCCTCTTCGCCCTCTTTTTCAGCATTATTCTCTTTGGTTGGCGTAAAAATCTAGCAGGTTGGCCAACCTCCCAGGGCCAAACTGCGGGCAGTCTGATTGAATTTGAATGTGTTCGAAAATCCGCCACTAAGGCAGCCACACAAACACACACACACACACACATACTTTCTTTCTCTCCACTAACACATACACCCGGTGAATAGTAGAATGTGTTCGAAAATCCGCCACTAAGGCAGCCACACAAACACACACACACATACTTTCTTTCTCTCCACTAACACATACACCCGGTGAATAGTGACAACCCATTTTAGAAAGAAAAAATATAACTCAAAGGAAATGTAACACTATATAATTTGAAAAATTGACTTTGAATGAATACGTACCGTTTGCAATTCTAAAATCTAGAAAAGTATTACAAGTTTATTGTAAAAAAAAATATTTTTAGCACCACATTTTACTACCCGTTTGGATTATATGCTTATGTAATAATTAACTAATTATGCCAATAGTTTTAGGGATTAGAAAGGCTATATTTATAGGAATTGTACCCGCATTTGTATGGAGGAAGAGTGGAAAACAATGTTGGTAAAAAAACTCATTACACCCGACCGAGTTTAGAACCTCGATCTCCCCCGTGACCAGCAGTTTAGTTTACTCAGAGATTAGCGCGTTAGACCATGCGGCCACCAAATCGGGTTTATTGTAAGACTTTATTGATAGAAAACTTGTCACGAAAACGCACATTATTTGGATTTATGTTAAGCTATATCCATATAAATATATCTGTGTGTTTGTGTTTATATTGTGTAAAATTATTAATCAATAACGTGTCTGCCTACTAGGCTTAGGGTCCCGTGTTCGATTCCCGGAAATGACCGAAAGATTCATAAAGGTGAAATTGATTTTTCCTTTTCACAGCAATGAATTGCTACGGTTTCAGTTTTTGGTTAACTTTTTATTTTCATTGACTATGTTTATAAGCGTGTAAACCGAATGGGTAGTAAGACGTGTTGCTAAACATGTATGTTTAGATAAATATTTGTGAATGGTAATAAAACATTCTAAGTATTGATCAATGTGTTAATAAATATTGTGTTTTCAAAGAGATTTTTCTTGAACATTTATTAATGTGCCAATAATTAAATTAAAACCATTAATATGTATTTCAAACATTTTATTGAGAGGATGTGTTGTTCAAATTATAACCGACAGTTTAAAATATGATTACATCTTTTTTAAAAAAATACACACACACACAATGAACTTTATCAAATTAAACTCAAATGCCAACTCAAGTGGAAACTTCAAAACATATATATATATATATATATTAAATCGATATATTAAGCGAATGTGATGAAACAGTTAATATTTTAGAAACACCACTAATTACAAATGTTTTAAAACTGGATATAAAAAAGTATGAGGAAAAAAAAAGAAGTAGAAAAAATGATTTAAACGCGTAGCTTTTACCAACCTAGCAAATTAAAAATATAATACAAAGGGCATTCGTTTTAAAAACTCATCCATCACATCCGAGTGCTTTTCACAGGTTTCGAAATTAATAATAATTTAAAAAAAAAGGAAAGAGAATTGCCCCCAGTTTCCGCTCTAATATTTGTTTCGCACACCCATATCATAACAGACGTGTTTGATGTGATATAACGAGGAAGGGTCGGGGGGGGGGGGT
>CABFOW010000175.1:157910-176867 GCA_902141385.1 Timema californicum
GGGGGAGGTTGAAAAATACAGACTCGGCTGCGGATGGGAGTATCGGAGGGAGCCACAAAGGGAACAAAATCAAAAGAAAGTAAGAAACGAAAAATACTTGTCATATGTATTAGCTAACTTGAGAGCGGACGGAATTAAGGTGAGAATGAAGCAAACGTAAGCTAAGGCCAGTGTTTTTTTGCATTTAAAAACTTGTATTGGCCATAGGACGTTTGGCGCGTTCCACCCCACCCCACCCCCTATAACCCTCAAAGAATGACCCATTTGGACCAATCTTTATCATTGACTGACTTATGTTATATCACAGTCAATGTTTTAGGTTAATGCAAGGGAGTAGGGAAAGGTTGTCACTAAACAATACATTGCAGTTATTAGGATAGGAAGATGATTTAGCTTTGTTGGACAGTAGTAAGGAATCTGTTGAACAAATGAAGACATTTTATTAATGGCTAGTAAGGAAATAGCCTTGGAAGTGAACGATGGAAAGACCAAATAGATTATTATATGATCACACAGAGAACACTATTAAGGAACAATTTTAACTAGGAATAGCTAAACTTATATTAGATTGGAAATGAGGAAAATAATTGAGTCGGGAAATGCATGCTAAAAATCGGTCAGTAAGTTGTTGACATCTCTTCTACTGTCAAGGGATGTGAAACTAAGAATATAAAATACAACATTTAACTGGCTGTTCTCTATGGGTGTGAAACGTGATATTTTAACTTACCTGATGAGGTGATTAAAAACAAGGTGCTTTAGGAAGATGTTTGGTCAAAAAAGGGATGAGGCTGGGGTGTATAGGAGGTTATATAATTATTAATTACATACCTTTTATTAATCACATGACATTGTTAGGACAACCAAGTCTTGTAGATACGGTGGGGAAGACTTGTACCACGAATGGGAGAATACAGAACCATATTAAATATATTGACTGGTAAACCCAATAGGAAGAGACCATTGGGAAGACCTAGGTGTAGATGGGAGGATAACAGGATGGACCTGAGTGTAATGAGGTGGAATGTATAGTACTGCCTCACGATAGGGATAGGGTGTAATGAGGTGGACTGGATATAACTACCTCACGATAGGAATAGTGTGTAATGAGGTGGATTGGATAGAACTAACTCAAGAGAGATAGAATTTAATGAGATAGATTGGGTAGAACTAGCTAAAGATAGGGATAGGTAGCGTCCTTTTGTAAGTGTGACAATGAACTTTTGAGTTCCCAATGCCATGGAGTGAGTAAGTAAGTCAATAAAGTATTTTATTATACAAACTGTAAAAAAAAAGGACCATAACTTTCGTTTCACTCCACGTGACCTCGACTACCACGAAAAATCCTGTTGTAGCGTATATAATTATGTTGTTGTTTTTGTGCAACACGACTTACTACCCATTCTGGCTAACTGAATATTTTTAAAAAAAATCTGGGGGAGAAATGTATACATAGATAAATAGTGGAAAAGCATTTAGGAAAATCCCACACTCATAACTCCTGGCCAGGATTCGAACCCCAACCTCTACGTTACCAGTAATACAAGATATTGCCAGAGTGATTCTTTTGAGCTTTCAATCATCGATACGGGCTATCCCCGCATTTAACTACAGAAATTAGGGCTAGGAAAGAGATTGGTAAAATTTAAAGGAAACTTACCGGAATTTGTGTGGAGGTAGAGCTGAAAACCAGTCAGGAAAAAAACCAAAACCCATATTCGAAGCTGGATCTCCCTGTCATTGGCTGCCCAGTCTATTGTGACAGTGACGCTTTAGAACATTCGACCACCGGAGTGGGTTGAGCTCTATAATAAAATAGTTTTTAGTCTTGTGCTGATAAATTAATATTTTGTAAGCACGTACAACCGTGTATAATTAGATTAATGAGGTGTACCCTGATTTAATAGGAAGAACAGTAATTGGTGGTTACTAAAGTTACTAAAACAATTTTAATATTCACTAGAGTCGCGATTATCCGGCCTTTGACTATCCGGCCCTCAGAATTATCTGGTCAAGTTCTCAGTGTTAAAAAGTGCGTTTTAAAACAAACAAATCAGTACATCTCTATAAAACATTTACTGAATTTATAATGGGATCCATTTGATGCTCTATTTTCACTTGTTCTTGCTTTGAAGCCGATGTTCCATTTTCAAAATAAAGTAGGCCCTGCTTTATAGGGTAGTAAAGATTTAAAAAAAATCTCTTTCTCGTTTAATTTTTGTTGTTCCCTTAAAATAATTACTGTATTTCTATTTTACATCGCAAACATAAAATGGGCAGATTTTATTAAAACCAAGTCAAATGTTCTGTGAAAATTAAATAAAGTGGGCAAGCCTATACCGAAAATTATTCACACTAGGATTCCGTATTATCCGGCCCGGAATACTGATACTTTAGTCCGGATGATCATGACTCTGGTGTGTTCATACATCAAGCTATCACCAATATCTATAAAATAATACTAAACATTTAGTCAAATGCTATCAATGTTGGCCGCAATAAAATGTGTTAGAATTTTCTAAACTTTTCTTCCGACCAAAATCAGGGTTTACCGCCCTCACGTGGAAGCATAATGGGAAACCAGTTAGAAATATTCACCCTTAGTGCATCTATCTGGGATTTAGGCCCCGACCCCCATATCACCTGCAAAGCCAAACTAGACTACACGAGCTTGTCGATTAGTCCACGTGTTCCCTGACGTCTGTGACTAAGTACAGTCGAATTTTCTTAGGTCTAGACTAATAGAATATTCAAATATATATATATATATATATTTGATGACAAATTTTATAACAGTTTTCTTCATTAGAGTTATTTAAATGACTGTTTCTGTGTCTAGTGCTCAGGGTTCTTGACTACAGATACAGAGGTTTTGGGTTCAATCCCTGGCGCTTCCAGAAATTTTCTGAAGAAACTGTGTATTCAGAACGGGGTCAACTCAGCCTCGTGAGGACCAATGAGGAGTTACTTGAATGTAAAAGTAGCGGATACTATCTAAAAAACTGAGATCAACGACCGGAGAGTTTGTTGAGATGACACACAACACCCTATATCCACAGAAGTTGGCACTACATTCGCCAACAAATGGTGGATTCTGGGTTGGTATGGTTTGATTGGGGGCTGAAACCATGGAGTTTTTTTTATTTATTTAAATAGTATTTATACTATCTATCAAATGGGACTACACATAATATGATTAAACGTATGAATACGTGAAAATAGATCTAGTAACTTTTCTGTCAGATAAGGTTCTTTCTATCATTATTATTATTAGCACCGCGTCTTACTACCCGTTCTGGTTATACGCACTTACGCTAATGTGTAATGGTAGGGTGATTGTGCGATGAAATTGAGGACCTACAGTTTAACGTGGAATCCGAACCACGGTGGAGGCCTGGCATTCCTCACATTCACAAAATATCTTGTCAGAGGTGAAGGAAGGGTTTGGTAATCAAATAAATATTTGCCGTGACCGAGGATTGAACCCCGGCCGCCAGCATAGAAGTCTGACACCTTACCCCTAGACCACTAGGTCACCTTCTTTCTATCAACATTGAACTAGGGTTGATCTTCCTAATCCACGCCACAGTCTTCTCAACGTATCCAGGATACACTACAAAGAGGATTGCAACAGAAAGAGATATAAAAGGTAAGGAAGAGATTGATTACCTCCCTCTCGGATGCGACATCTTGGTTTTCTTTTACTTGAGCACGCCCTAAGTTTATTTTGCTTTATTTCATTCGGTTTCTTTTGTTTGTGCTGAAAAACTTTTAGAGATGAGTTTTTTTTATAAATAATGTCGACTTTAATTATAATAAAAAAAAAGATAGTAAATTCGTTTTGACAATATTATTGATTGAGTTAGTTTTGTTTAAACATAATGGGAAATAACTTTTATCTAAATTAGGCTTATTACGTTCAAGTAATATATTTGCTGAATTATTATAGCCGGTGAATATATTTTAAATAAATTAAATATAGTTTATTTAATTGCATACCTGATTTTGTTTTACAAGTACACGCTTAAGTATTAGATAGCTTCGCGTGCTTACATTTAATTCAAATCTACATGTATGTATGAAGTTATCATTCAATAAACTTTATTTACAATTTATTAATATTTAGCATTTGAGGTGAAATTTATTTGCGTAAATATAGTACGTAGCAGGTGTTTCTTAAGCTTAAGTGGCTTACACTAATTACTTATTATATTTTACGTAACAAATCGAACAAAACAGTAAATTAAAGAATAAAGTTTATCCCAATGCGATAAATAAGGATTTCATTTTCACCCATGAAACCAATTTTGAAACAATATAATTTTAACCACTTATAACTATTTACTCGCATACACATGCATAGAGAAAAAAAACTTTATTATTTAGGGCGGTAGTATTCAACCTTATTTTTATCACGTACCTCCAGATATAATTTATCTTCAACTATGAATCCCCGTGATATAATTTATTTTTAACTTTCTACCTCCAAAGTTGTTGAATAATGCAAGTTATGTTATAAATATTATTCTCTAATATACATATAAACTAAAATACACCAAAACAATGTAATAGATGAATAAATTTATATGTGATATTTATACATACATGTGTGTACATTCTATTTTTTTAAATTTTAAGTAGGCACCCCATATTAGATCTTCACGTACCCTCGGAGGTACGCGTACCCCAGGTTGAACACCACTACTCTAAGGTAATTATTCTGAGCTTAACATTTATAAACTCAACCAAAACACCACTCAGAATTGGTGCAGTTTTAAGGAAGATGTTTTTGAATATGTCTGTAACATTTAAAAAATAGGCTGTCATTCCATTTTCTACTTCCTTGCGCCGGGTAAGTAGTAAAAGGGTAGGGTATCATCTTCAGAGACACAATGGCAGCTTATTTGACATAAAATGGCGCATCAAATTTTCTTGTAGGATTAACTTTATGACGCACGGCGCGAGTCGGTGGTGTGTATGTGAGTGGGAGAGAGAGGGAGAAAGCAAGGGACAGGGATGGTTAGGGGGGGAGGGTGTTGTATAGAGACAGTTGAAAGCACTCAGGACCAGAGTAACTTATTAACCCCTCATCTCAACAAGGGTTTGACTAAAGCCAATTTTTTTTAACTCGTGTAATTTGAATGAATGTTGGTTCATTTTTTATCTTTCATTCGCTTGATTTAGAGCCGATATGCTGGTCGTTAAAAGATCTAAATTATCTCATTTAAGATGGAGTGGGAAGGAACGCGTTTTAGGATCTGTACTTTTTTTTTTTGCAGTTTTTATTATGACAACAATAATAATGGGGCCAAAATAAATAAAATATTGTTTCAGAAGATATATTTTTGTTTAATTTTATACAAATTGGGTGACCTGGCGGTCTAGGGGTAAGGTGTCAGACTTCTATGCTGGCGGACGGGGTTCAATCCTCGGTCCCGGAAAAGATTTATCTGATTACCAAACCCTTCCTTCACATTTTTATAAATAATGTCGACTTTAATTATAATAAAAAAAGATAGTAAATTCGTTTTGACAATATTATTGATTGAGTTAGTTTTGTTTAAACATAATGGGAAATAACTTTTATTTAAATTAGGCTTAATACGTTCACGTAATATATTTGCTGAATTATTATAGCCGGTGAATATATTTTAAATAAATTAAATATAGTTTATTTAATTGCAGCCCTCATTTTGTTTTAGAAGTACACGCTTAAGTATTAGATAGCTTCGTGTGCTTGCATTTAATTCAAATCTACATGTATGTATAAAGTTATCATTCAATAAACTTTATTTACACTTTATTAATATTTAGCTTTTGAGGTGAAATTTATTTGCGTAAATATAGTACGTATCAGGTGTTTCTTAAACTTAAGTGGCTTACACTAACTACTTATTATATTTTACGTAACAAATCGAACAAAACAGTAAATTAAAGAATAAAGTTTATCCCAATGAGATAAATAAGGATTTAATTTTCACCCATGAAACCAATTTTGAAACAATATAATTTTAACCACTTATAACTATTTACTCGCATAAACATGCATAGAGAAAAAAAAACCTTTATTATTTAGGGTGGTAGTATTCAACCTTATTTTTATCACGTACCTCCAGATATAATTTATCTTCAACTATGAATCCCCAGATATAATTTCTTTTTAACTTTCTACCTCCAAAGTTGTTGTTGAATAATGCAAGTTTTGTTATAGGCTAAATATTATTCTCTAATATACATCTAAACTAAAATACATCAAAACAATGTAATAGATGAATAATTTTATATAAGATATTTATACATACATGTGTGTACATTCTATTTTTAAAATTTTAAGTAGGCACCCCATATTAGATCTTCACGTACCCTCGGAGGTACGCGCACCCCAGGTTGAACACCACTACTCTAAGGTAATTATTCTGAGCTTAAAATTGATAAACTCAACCAAAACAAATCTCAGAATTGGCGCAGTTTTAAGGAAGATGTTTTTGAATATGTCTGTAACATTTAAAAAATAGGCTGTCATTCCATTTTCTACTTCCTTGCGCCGGGTAAGTAGTAAAAGGGTAGGGTATCATCTTCAGAGACACAATGGCAGCTTATTTGACATAAAATGGCGCATCAAATTTTCTTGTAGGATTAACTTTATGACGCACGGCGCGAGTCGGTGGTGTGTATGTGAGTGGGAGAGAGAGGGAGAAAGCAAGGGACAGGGATGGTTAGGGGGGGAGGGTGTTGTATAGAGACAGTTGAAAGCACTCAGGACCAGAGTAACTTATTAACCCCTCATCTCAACAAGGGTTTGACTAAAGCCAATTTTTTTTAACTCGTGTAATTTGAATGAATGTTGGTTCATTTTTTATCTTTCATTCGCTTGATTTAGAGCCGATATGCTGGTCGTTAAAAGATCTAAATTATCTCATTTAAGATGGAGTGGGAAGGAACGCGTTTTAGGATCTGTACTTTTTTTTTTTGCAGTTTTTATTATGACAACAATAATAATGGGGCCAAAATAAATAAAATATTGTTTCAGAAGATATATTTTTGTTTAATTTTATACAAATTGGGTGACCTGGCGGTCTAGGGGTAAGGTGTCAGACTTCTATGCTGGCGGACGGGGTTCAATCCTCGGTCCCGGAAAAGATTTATCTGATTACCAAACCCTTCCTTCACCTCTGACAAGACATCTTGTGAATGTGGGGAATGCCAGGCCTCCACCGTGGTTCGGATTTCATGTTAAACTGTAGGTCCTCCATTTCATCTCACATTCACCCTACCATTACACATTAGCGTAAATGCGTATAACCCGAACGGGTAGTAAGGCGCGGTGCTAATAATAATAATAATAATTTTATACAAATTGTATTATCAACAGTTCTTGAATATTTATCATAATCATGACCCGGATTTTTATGACATCTTTGTTTTGGTTCATTGCAGACAATGCTCATAAATACATAACCTCTATTCATGAACCTCCTTGCTACAGAAATGTACATTTTATAGGTATTTTTTGGTAATTTATTGTCATTTTGGGAATTTTCTGTTATATTGTATTGTTTTTTTGTCATTTTAAAATAATTTTTTGTCGTTTTTGAGTAATTTTAAGGCATTCATGTTGGTTAAAAATATTTTTAAATATCATCTATATTTAATAAATTCATAAAAGTTTTGAACAATCATCTTTAGGAATGAAAATATAATGTAGGCCATTAAATTTGTTTCCTCTGGTTGTAAAATACTCATCCCTGGTTAAACACTGCAACTAAGCTGTAGAGTGTAGAGGGTTGCGTTAAGAGGGGGTAGCTTTTTTTTTAGCACCACGTCTTACTACCCGTTTGGGCTATACGCTTAAGTACTAATTACGCTAATGGACTAGGAATCAGGAAGGTTGAATTTAGAGGGAGTGAACCCACATTTGCGTGAAGGGAGAGAGGGTAACCATTTAGAAAAAAAAAAACAGTTCACCCGACCGAGATTCGAACCTCTATCTCCCCGTCCTCGGCAGTCTATCTCAACACGAAACTAGCGCGTTAGCCAACTATGTCACCTAGGCGGATCGGGTAGCTGTTACTTTTGAAGTACATTGTAAATCGATGTTAGCAAGAGCTTAGTTGTTAAAGGCTTTTCGTTGCATATGTATATTTTGGTTCGCAATTTTGTAAAGTGCGTGTTTAATTTACTCGTTTGCATTTATTACAAGTTTTTGTTAATATTTTTAGGCATTTTTTTTTTGAAAATTTGAAATTACAATTTAAAATTATCAGGTATTTTTATAGGTAGAATGTTTGAAAATAGTTTCAACCATACATACATACTTCACCAAAGAGCGTAACTAATTTAATAAATGTTGATGGGAGGCTGAACGTTAGCGCTTTCTTAAAGCCCTCACCCCAAATAAGATTTAGGAAAAATTGTGGATATCTCAATACTGTTCTACTTGATGCTGTTTTGTCATGAGGTACACAAGAAAGGGCACAGCCCAATGACTATAAAAACAAAGATTTCAACGAAGAATCTATACCACTGGTATTCAAATTTTTCACCATGCGTTCCAAATTTAATTTTTTTTTGTCTTGTGGGACAGATATAAAATTAAATAGAGATACGAGTCTGCTATATATATATTATTGATAAAATATTGATACTATATATATAGTATCAATATTTTATAGTATGGAATAAAGAATCAATTCGTTGATTTTATTATTGATAATTGATATACTGCCATTCACAGGGATTAATTCACATTATGGATAAAAAATAAAACCTAAACACGTGATCCTGGATTTCACTCTCGTATCTAAAGGTCTATTTTGGGTGTCGCCTTAAATCTCAACATGGCTACCTGAAGAGATAATCTAGATCGAGCGAATCGGCTGATTTGTTCTCAAGAGATCTGATACGATATCAACACAAATGGGTCAGTTAAAAAATATTTGAGATCCAAACTGCTCAAAACTCCATCTACCCTAAAAGGTAGCAGTCTTATTGACGACTACACTATGGCCCTATCTTATAAGATATACACATTTTTAGGAATAAGGAGCGACCAGTGTAGGCCGAGAAAGAGCATCTACTCCCAGTTTGTAAAAAGCTTGATTATGCCATAATACTATCATTGAAAACATATTAGACGTCATGTGGAGTAAGAGTTTCTAAGAACTGTACCAGCATTCGTCTCAAAGTCAGTTAGTTGGGATCAGCAAACCCTTTCTTCGTGGTTCAAGGACAGGCGTGCCAACAGCTCGGCAAAACCTTACAACCATTTGTAGTTTTGTGAAGTGGTAAAGGAGAAAATGTATAACCTGTGTGTGTGTTTTATGTTACTGTCTCAAGAATATCATTCAGATGTGTGACCCCCTCCCCCCGATTATTAGTGTGTGTGTGTGTGTGTGGCCTCCCTCTCCTTGGCGCGCGTGACTGTGATTGGAGGAGACCACCCTTCTCTTGTTTTATAGGAACAGTGCTGCCAACACTGGACGGAGCTCACTAAAAGGACGATGACAGATATTAATCAATGTCTGTGTGTCCCTGGTTGTAATCCCGGCTGTAAAGGTCAAGTGTGTGAAAGCAGTGGCTGCAACATAACTATACTCAGGCGATAAAACAGTCTTGTCTCCCATATCTGAGTGTCACTGATTTCAATCCCAAAAGATAATTAATTACAAGTTGGAGGCCCATATCGGCGGGCATCCGAAATATTTATTTATTTTTAGCCCCGTGTCCTACTACATGTTCGGGTTATAAACATATGTGTTAAGGACAAGGAACGTTGAATTCAGATGAAGTGTATCCACATTTGCGTAGACAGAAAGAAAGAGTAGAAGACTATTTTGAAGAAGAAAAAAAACACTCTCAGAACACCTTAAATACACTCCAGTTATTTAGAGAGTGACACTTTATACCATTCGGCCGCCAAAGCATGTGATTCAAATTTTGATTTAGCACCGTTTCCTCCTACTACCCATTCGGGTTATATGTCTATGTACCAAATTATGCCATTGATTTTATGGATTAGGAAGGCTAGATTTATAGGAAGTGTAGCCTATTTACATTTGCGTGGAGGGAGAATGAAAACAATTTTGGAAGAAAAAAAAAACCCACCCTTAGTACACTCGACCGAGATTCAAACCTTGATTTCCCCGTCTAGCCCGTTGCAAGACATGCGCGTTAGACCACGTGGCCACCGAAGTGGATGATTCCAATATTAAAACTATTTAAGTGGTAAAAACATGTATTCGAGTACTGGAATCCCCCCCCACCTCCCCCCAGTGTTTATAGTCTGCTAGTCCTCCCCTCCACCCCCTGTCAGTATTTTGGTCCCGCGACTGTACCCGCCCTCTCTCCAGGTCCTGTTAAAGCGCAGCAGCCCCCTCACCCCCGCTACCCCCCGGTCTTTACTCCGTATAAAGATGAGAGCCCCTGGGTTTGCAGCGGAATTAAGTAGAGTCTTTAAAAAGCCTCCGTCTCCTTCCTTCCGCCCGCCATAGTGCGACTCTAGCAAAGGCTCCTCCGAGTAAATGAGAAAAGCATTAGGAGAATATGAATAGGTTTGATTACCCGTCCCACAGACCTCCTCGACGGTTGCCATGGCAACTGGCCTGCGGTGGGACCTCGGCGCAACAACTAGCTATCTCGCGATGGCGCTTCTGAACTTTCTGGGTCTTGAGGGCGTTAAGAGTCAGGACCATACAGAGGGGATATTTTGGGTGCTCAGCCCCACATACCTTTAGCTCAAGAAACCATGATTAATAATGGTTTTTATTCCTATTCTTCCTCTTTACCTAAGTTTGTATCTTACTGGGGTTTATTCATAACACCTACAACCTTAAATTAGGTTTTTATATATTTATTTATTTTAACACAACGTCTTACTACCCATTTGGGTTATACGCTTATATACTAATTACTCTAATGGTTTTAGAGATTAGGAAGGTTATATTTAGAGGAAGTGTACTCGCATTTGCGAGGAGGAAGAGTTGAAAAAACATTTTTTTAAAACCTCAGTACACCCGAACAAGATTCGAACCTTGATCTCCCGATCATCGACAGTCTAGTCTACTTCAAGAGTAGTGCATTAGACCATGCAACCAGCGAAGCAGGTTTTTGAATATTAAATTTCTCAAACTTACGTTGGTAGTTGAATCGTCTTACTAAGGTGTCACTTTAGAAATAGGCTGGTATAATGGTGACGTGAAACTTGGTGTTCTAATCTTGGTTGCGTGTGGTGAGGTTTTTTTTATTAAATAGTTTTACACCCTTTCCTCGCTCAAATGCTGATACATTTCCTATAAATTCTTCCATCATCTCCCTTACTCAATTAGTGTAGTTAATTGCGCATAGCCCGGATGGATAGTAAGCCACTGGTTGGGGGGGTGTGTGTTAAAGAGGAATAAATAGCCCGAAGTATAAAGCAATAACTCTAAACACCTTTACAATATTATTCTAATCCATGATAAGTGCTTTTTAATGCCCGCCACCCCTTCCTGAATCAGTGTTTTAATTTTACTCATAAGTGTAGGCCCACATTAATTGAAGGGACCATTTTCATGGAGTCACGTTATGCAGAGAATTTTGATCAAACCAAAGCCAATAGTCAGTGTTAAATTAACGATATAACTCCGAAACAAAGTAATGATAAAATGTGTTTCGATCTTACTTCCTTTCATGATATGTTTAACTTGGGAGAAATTGAGGCATTGATTTTTAAACGCATGACAATATATTTTGGGACTTCAATCCCACATATTTGCAGGACTAACGGTTAAACTAGTAGTTTTGTAAAATTGTAAGGTTACACCTGCAAAGTAAAGAACATATTCCTATGAAACCCATGCCAGTATTTTGTGCTTAATGCTTTAAATTACAAAATTTCTTTAATTAGGGCTTCAATTTTAGACCAATAAATTACATTTAATTATTATTAAAGTAATCTCACCATATGAATTAATAATGCTGAAACAAACTAAAATTTACGTTAGTCGTTAGGACTAAAAACTAAATGTCAGAAATGTTGTAAATAATAATACAATATATTTGGGGTTGGTGCATAAAAACTATTTATTAAGAGATGTTAAACGTACTACAGTGATTATTACTTTTTTTTAAATCAAAATTTTCTAAATATTCAACTCACCTACAAATTGTACTTTAATAAATTGTGTTGCAAAAAAAAAATGAAGTTTAATTTGTAACTTTCAAGGAACGTAAGTAAAAAAAACACGTTCACAACAACAAGAACAATAGAACAAAGGAAAATGTGTTTCTACTTTTGAACGGTACTGTTTGTAGTTTTATAAGATGTACTCTTTGATTGATAAACACGGTATTTTTCCAAAGAAAACGAAAACAAATTCAGTATGCTCGAAACAAAGGTGCTTAGGAAGATATTTGGTCCAAAAAGGGACGACGGTACCTGAGAGTGTAGGAGTTTACATAATGATGAGTTACATACCCTGTAGTCATAAAAAGACATTGTTAGGATAGTAAAATCTCGTAAATTACAGTGGACAGGACATCCAGCGTGAAAGGGGGATTCTAGAACAATTTCCAATTGTTTATAGAATTCAATCCTGCTAGCATTTTGTAACTAATAGGATGACCAACTGTTTTCTTCCCTGACCTCTGGTTAAATATAAGAGAATAAAGGTGGTTTCACAATACAAACAACTTAAACTTATATAAATAAAATGTTATGCTTGACTGTGTTTCTTTATATATTCTATAACACAATTGTTACTTTGATCTAAAACAAAACCTGTTGACGTAAATAGTTCAGAATGTTGGGAACGTAAAGTGAAAGTTTGTTGGCCAACTATTGAGGAACAATTAACCTTTTTTCCTTGTGGGTATTTATAGTAGGCCTATTTTAAATTTGGAAAATAAAAAGTCATAACCATGTTTTATGTTAAAATGTATCACGCTTATAATAATAATAATAATAATAATAATAATAATAATAATAATAATTAGCACCTCGTTTTACTACCCGTTCGGGTTATACGCTTTATGTACTAATTACTCTAATGGGTTAGGAATTGGGAAGGTTGAATTAGAGGAAGTGAGCCTGCATTTGCGTGGAGGTGGAGTGGAAAACCATTTAAGAAAAACCACCCCCAGTTCACCCGACCGATATTCGAACCTCAAGCTCCCCGTCCTCAGCAGTCGAGCTCTACACGACAAGCGCGTTAGCCAACTACGCCACCGAGGTGGGTATCACGCTTATACAAGTTATAATATGATTGCTATGAAGCACGGAGCATTCGATAAAATTAATAAATGACAATAATAATATAACCTAATTATAGTAGGTGTATTTAACAGTACAAAATATGTTACGAGATGTCATAGTTGTAGTTTCTTGATACTCACTTTTCACTATCCAAACGTTTACATTTGTAAGTCAGAAAAGTATTGTGTAAATAAATACTATGTTTTTAAAAGTATAATTTGTATGTCCCTTAAGGTGGGAAGAAAGGTAGGTGTTTTTTTTAGGTTTTTTAATGACAACACATTTTTTGGTTAAAATAAATACAACATTGATTGTTCCAGTACAAACATAAAGTTTAATTTTCTTCACATGTTGATATCAACATTTTCTGAATATCTACCATGAGCATGGTGGCATTATCTAACAAACTTTATAATGAAGAGAAAAAGTTGTTATTTAAATCCAGAACATCCTTGACAGATATTCAAGAAATTTTGATGTCAACATGTGGAGAAAATTAAAATCTATGATTGTACTGGAGCAATATTTTATTAATTTGGCAAAATAAAAGTTATGTCATAAAAACAGCAAAAACATTTGTCCTTTTCTCGTGTCCCCTTCCACCTCACCTTAAGTTCAAGTGTATTAATTGTGCGACCGACTTTGTTTCAAATATTAAGAAAGCTTATACAGTCCCGCTCAACTGGCAAGTACGATAGGTTGCTACAACCAAGGGGCTCTCATAGAAGCAAGTGTTAATAACTGTTACAAGGCTCTCTATTTCTTACTAATTGATTTACATGCGCACGTTACAGCTAGTGGATCATTCACGCTTCGAACTATCCTTATGGTTAGTGCCTAGATATTAGTGCCTCACCTGTTTTTTTACATATTGATCCGTCCTTGACTAAATCCAGGGAATTTGAAAAGTGGTTTTTGGCTGTCCGAATATTGACGATGGTAGAGGGTTCAAATAATTTTTAAAGTTGACATATGTCTTATTTATGAGCATTAAATAATTATTATCACATCTTACTACCTGTTCAGGTTATACGCATATGTGCTAATTACGTTAGTGAGTCGGGGAATAAGAAGGTTGAATTTAGATGAAGTACACCCGCATTTGCGTTAGAGAGAGATAGTGAAAAACCACTTAGGAAAAACCATTATCAGTACATCCGACTGGGATTCAAACACCGATCTACCAGTCATCGGCAGTCTAGTCTATTGCGAGAGTGACGCCTTAGACCATGTGGCTTCCAAAGTAGGCTATGCTCATTTACTTTGTCAACTAAACATAGGTATATTATTGTAAAAGATCACTGTTTTGCTATAAATGTTAAATTACCTGTTATATTTTACATTTAATAACATAAACTTAAGCTTTCTCATAATATTTCATTACTTAATCATTTCTTTTTATCCAACTCGAAACAATATTTTAAACATAATTAAAAGTACTTATTCTTCGTTTTGGAACGTTATTGACTATGTGTAATATAGTGCCTAATCAATACCTTTTAATACAGGCATCGTATTTACTTGGAAAAAATAAAATACTTTTAATTTTTTTAATATACAATAAATTATTTTATAATTATTTTATCGTATTTAGAAATATTTAACCGAATAAAATATTTTCATCCACTGCGTGGGTGCATCATTGTAAAAAAAAACTTGTTTCCGTCACGTTCAACCACATTATTTAAATTTGTCAGTCGCCATTTTGAAGATATTTTCGTTAGAACTTTTGTGGAAGCGCCGTGAATAATATTTTTTTAAAGTGGAATAAAACGATAAATAAGATTTGTGTACGACTTCAAATTATTATTATTATTATTATTATTATTATTATTATTAAGAATCCGAACCACGGTGGAGGCCTGGCATTCCCCACATTCACTAGATGTCTTGTCAGAGGTGAAGGAAGGGTTTGGTAATAAGATAAATCTGTGCCTGGACCGAGGATTGAACCCCGGCCACCATCACACAAGTTCGACACCTTACCCCTAGACCACCAGGTCACCCATGACTTCAAATAAATATATAAATAATATTGGTATAAATTACTGTGGTTAACCATCAAATTCTTATATTACCATATGTTTTCATTTCAGTTATTATTATTATTATTATTATCACCGCGTCTTACTACCCGTTCGGGCTATACGCATACAGTTATCCAAGGTGATAGAAGTCAATTATTGGCGTAGGGATATATTAAAGACTATTTCTAGTAACTTTTTGAGCTGTCATCTAAGTAAACTTAGGTCATGAATGAATTATATAGTGTAAAGTGTATTCTTTTCAATGTAAAAGCCATATTGTGATGGTTCCCTTTTATATGTTTCTATCCACCTTTCCTGTAACTTCTTCCAAAGATAAAGTAATACTAACAAAGTAAAATGTTATCAATGAAGACAGCAGAAAAGTGTGTATATTATAAAAACACCTTTGCTTCCAAAATCCTTGGACCTTTCTGGTTATAAAACAAAACAACATCACAACTCTCAGGAGGAGGAGGGTATCCAACCTTTACATAGGAAATATTCCTATTCTCCCCTCCCCCACAAAACAAAAAACAAACAACGGCCTCTCTTGTTCCGAAAACACAATCACCTCTGAGAAGTTGATTCCTTTAATGTAGTCCCTCGCGGTTGTCGTGTAGCCCCCGAGGCGGCACTCTTGGGAACCCCCGTAGTGGGAGAAGATGGCGGGGAGGCCGCATAAAACAAGATAATTACGTGAAGAGGCAAAAAGAGAACAATTAGAAGGCAGTGGTGGGATCGGGGAGGTGGGGGAGGGTAGAGAACTACTCCCCTGTACAATCAGGTGAAACATCTTCAGTGGCGTGACGTGGAGTGGTGGCAGGGTTCGTTCAAACTGTAACTGTGAATTATTCTCATCACTCAGTAGAACGCTCAGCCGTTTGAGGAATGGAGAGAAGAGCCCATATTTTATTGGTCAAATGGGGGATCTAGTGTGTGAGAACATATCACGGGTACATTTTAAACAAGCTGTGTTTTCTCTGAAAACATTCCACTACACGACACTGAGCATCTAAAATATTATTATTATTAGCACCGCGTCTTACTACCCGTTCGGGTTATACGCACTTACGCTAATGTGTAATGGTAGGGTGATTGTGAGATGAAATGGAGGACCTACAGTTTAACGTGGAATCCGAACCACTGTGGGGGCCTGGCATTCCCTACATTCACAAGATGTCTTGTCAGAGGTGAAGGAGGGGTTTGGTAATCAGATAAATCTGTGCCAGGACCGAGGATTGAACCCCGGCCGCCAGCATAGAAGTCTGACACCATACCCCTAGACCGCCAGGTCACCCAACATCTAAAATACGTAGTGCAAGTATTTGCTAAGTTATTTTCGTTTTTTTTTTTTTTTAATTTTAACGCAAGAGGTTTTGTTTTATGAGTACGTTTTATTTTTTTAGCACCGTGTCCTATTACCCGTCCGGGTTATACGCTTATGTACTAATTATTCTATACACCGACCGGGATTGAACCTCGATATCACCGTCATCGGCATTCTGGTCTATTGCAAGAGGGATGCCTTAGACGATGCAGCCACCGAAGCGGGTAAAACCAACGTTATTAAAGGCTAAATCTAAGAGGTAAGAATTAAGTAGGATATTTTTATTAGAAGTGCACCCGCATTATTATGTAGAGGGTAAAATAAAATTCTAGAGATAATTCTCGAGTAAACACCCCTTATCTATGTATTCTTGGCTGAGATTCGAGCAAAAGGCTTTTTTTAACATCAGAAAATAAAAAATTGAGTACATTTTCTCTATGAGCTTTTAGTTTGTCTTATCAAATGGAAGAGACGTTTTTTTTAAAAATCTTAACTACCCAAGGTTTCTGGCGTACGCCGGCACCACGAATAATCAAATGGCGAATTACGAATCAGCGCATAGTGTAGTCACCCCAGTTCGAGCAAATAGACGAATGACGAATTTACTGTCGACGAATCACGCGAACACGAATTGCAGATCGAAAACCACGCATATTCTAAACGTGGCTTAGAAAACGTGACCTCCGATTTGTGTTTGGTTTTTCTTCTCATCTCGACATAATTTCTAAGAAAAATAGAGTGTTTTTATGTCTATTAAAAATATATGAAATATTTGTATCCCATTAAGAGTTCATCCAAAAATGTAAGAAAAATTAAAACACTAAAACATTAACATTGAAAATTTATCTCTCACACACAAATTGTGTGTCATGTATTCATAAATTAAACAAAGACCGACTAAGCAATATTTTTTTTTAGATACAAATTTGGTACTACATAAAATAATACAGTATAAAGTTGATAATTCGAGTTCCGGCCATCCGAATTGCCTGTTAACAGAATCACCGCAACCATGATCCCTTTCGACTCGTCGAGTCAGACCGCGTTGTCGTTATTTCTATCCATTTCTATTCAATATTTTATAATGTAGCATGTCATTTATATAATATGACATCTACAATCAAAATTCCATAAAGACAATTAAAATTCCACAAAGACAATTAGAAACAAGATAACAAATACTAATCTATTCCAATAAGAAGAGACAGTTAGTGACTCACTCAGAATTGATGTTGCCGGGAAACTCTCAAGCGTCGAGGAACATTGCCCCAGCGAACCATTTCGGCATCGTGAGCATTTTCAAGTCTTGATTGAAGGGCACACGCTGAAGAAAAGAGAGATTATTGTCTCTGCTCGCCACTCCTGTTGACAGCGCCAGTGAGGAAGTGGACTTATTTCGCAACTCTCCCCCCTCCTCCCTTTTCCCCTTAGATCTCCTGTTGTACTCCGGGCCAGTTCTGTCGCTATATAACAGATTCCCCGTGGATAACATTTTTATATTCCCTTGTATGCATTCACCGGAGAAGGAACTACTACATACAACTTCAGCACCGAAGACTACCGATGGCCACGATGTGTCAGGCGCCGGACTCACCACCGCGTCACAGAGGAAGCCTCTTATGAAAAATATTGAGTATCATGTCAGAATGTATGACGTGGCTATCTATGTCAATCAGACATAGTTTCATTTATTAAAATGTCTTTCTTTATTTTCTATGTCTACCAGGCATAGTGTATTGTGTTAGAGTGTCTGAGTTATTTTCAATGTCCAACAGACACAAGGTTTAATGTCAGAAGGTATGACAATATTTACTATGCCCATCAGAAATGATTTATTTAGTCAGGATGTCTAACATTATTTTCTATGTTCATCAGACAGTTTCTTTAGTCAAATTTTCTGACGATTATTTCCCTATGCCCATAAGGCATAGTTTAAATACGGGGGCTCTAAGTCCTTAAGACATTGTTATAATTTAATGACACCCTAAGTGGTATGATCTCGTTTAGAATATTTTTATGACAATAATCAGATAATCTAACATTTTCTTCTTGGACCTAGTTAGGTCAGTGACTACTCGCAGTCACGATTAAACCCTTGTTGGTGTAGCTATTTACGGTGCGCAACCTGTGGGAGCACTACTAGATTGAAGTAGTGGCCCGCGAGAACAATGCTTTCTTTCGGACCCTTCAGGCGCCATATTTATCCTAGTGTTCAAAGATAGTTTGTATTAGCTATTGTATGCCCTATTAATTGGTAAATGTATAAATTTACTATTGATTGCTCTGGCAGTACTCATTAGGAAATAACAGGTCATAGTAAATTACTGTGTAGATGCCTGATTGTTAGCCATCCCCATGAGGGTTAATATAAG
>CABFOW010000175.1:202745-220105 GCA_902141385.1 Timema californicum
TGTGGGTGTTCATTGTACCTTGTGACACCAGAAGGCTCTAAACTACACATTGTGGGTGTTCATTGTACCTTGTGACACCAGAAGGCTCTAAACTACACATTGTGGGTGTTAATTGTACCTTGTGACACCAGAATGCTCTAAACTACACCCTATGGGAGTTCATTGTACCTTGTGACACCAGAAGGCTCTAAACTACACATTGTGGGAGTTCATTGTACCTTGTGACACCAGAAGGCGTAGTAGACGCCCGACATATAGATGGCTAGAAGACTCAGTGCTATCCCGAACAGGTCGAATGATAGGAAGCACATGTAGTCTTTTTCGGATCGGCAGGAGAAGGTGTGATAGAGGGACGATAGCACCATACAGATCTGAAACAACACAAGTCTCATTGAAGGACGGAAGTGGACAAACATACAACTAATAGAATCACCGTGATGTTAATGGTTAACTGTATTGTTACGTCATCAGATGAAGGGCATACCAAAATGGGAGGTAGTTATAGTAAGATTCTGGTCGGAAGGAACTTAGAAACAATGTATTTCTTCAAGGCACTTAACATGCCTAAAATGAATGATTATATCATCACAAGACTTATACGCTAATTTTAATATAAAACCCTCACAGCAATCATCCCTCCGGCCGTTACTTTGTCAATGTGAAAGGGGACGATCTCAATTCATCAATGAACAATTTTTCGGTCATGTCAGGAATCGAATCCGGGACTTTAAGCTCAGTATGCAGACACGATATTGACTGAGTTAAGGTTTTGGACTTAAAAATATACAAACATTATGTTTTTATTGACAACATTGTTATCTCATAGTTATTGATTATATCTTTCTATAGTGACAGTTGCAAATATCATGACCTGACGTATGAATACGTGAAACAAGATCTAGTATCATTTCTAGCGGAAAGATGAGGTACCACCTATGAAGAGTGGACTTTATTCACAAATACAGTTTTAAAAAGCACGCTGACATGGACGTCAAACCCTTTTGGTTTGTTTTGGCTGTTGACACAGAGGTACAAGTTCGAATCCTAGGCCAGGTGTAATGTCGGTGGATTTTCATAAGTGGTTTACGACATTTACTCCACTTAAACGGAGGCACATTTTCCTTTTAATTCCTTTTTACTTCTTATCCCATTAGTGTACATACATAAACGAATGAATAAGCTACCCAGAAATTTATTTCGGGGGAACGGAAAGGGGACTTCAAGGAGGGGAAAAGGGAGGGGGGTGGTGGTTGCAAAACCATGTACCGAGAGTATTAATTATATATATTTTTTTCAAAATTATGAATCTCTGTGGACCCACTTAATTTTTATAGCGCCAGAGCTTTTGATAATAAAGTCACGATATTAGAAATTAACCTTTATAATATATTCGACTCTTTTTTTTTTACTTTATACAGCGTATAACCCGAACGGGTAGTAAGACGTGGTGCTAAATATTATTATTATTATTATTATTATTATTTTTTATTAAAATTATTTGCGGTCTTAATGCATATTGTTGTAAAGAGAGGGAGGAAAAGACCACATCAATTTATAGAAAATCACCACTAAGGCATCCATCCGGGATTCGAGCGCATACTTCCCAAACAACAGCGACCAAGTGCAACAACGCCTTGGTTATACACGTGTTAAATAAAATTGCATCAATAAAGTATTATTGTATAGTAATCCCACTTTCAACCACCAACATTTTATTGAATGTCACTAAAATTTGCAATTCTATAAATATGTTTTGTTTTATTTATTAAATATAAAGATTATTTAAAACGTTATCAAAAGTTTACAATAATACTTCCTTGTGAATTATTTTATGATTTATATCTACATTACAAATTAAACGAGCTAACAATATAAATATTGTATTATTATTATTATTATTATTATTATTATTATTATTATTATTCTGCCATTGTGACGCGAGTTTTAAGATTTCAAATCACGGGTTTTCAATAAAAATCATTCTCTAGTTTAACAAATCCTAATAATTATAACCTATATGCCCATAGTACATTTTGCCGCAAGATAAAATAATGTTCACTGAAGAGGAAGTATTATATTTTCTATTTGGAGTTATTTTGTTTCCATTGTTGTTAGTAATTGGAAAGTAGACACTAAAGCGTCCATTAGCTCTAATTCAGCGTTATTGACTCTTGACTGTGTGTAAAGACCGATAGAATAATATAAAGATATAATAGTTATATATATAGTTTTTAACATGAGCGGCAAAAAATAAAATGGATCGTCTTTAGTGTTGTGATTTTACGCTATGGGTACCAAGAAAGACCATTAATGTTCTCTCCAAATAATTGTTACAAACAATGTCGATCAATAATTTATTTTATTAGGCCATACAAAAGCTTCTGAAATTAAGGAATCCTCCAAAAAAGGTTTTATCCTGTTACTAGTGATGGGCACTATCGAATGAAAACTATCGAATAATTCGATAGTATTAAACTATCGAATCATTCGATAGTTTAAAAATTATTTGAATGANATGAACAAGCATTATTTCTATCGCTGCGGTGCTGCCCCCAAGCAGCAAATGAGGAAACGTTTACAGCAGGCACACTCTAGTAGCTAAGCTGAGTACTAAAAGCTTGTTTTAGGCCGATCAATCAATACAACATAGACGTGTTTTCCAAGATTTTTTTTGTTATTTTTTTTACCCTTGGCGTTTTACTACACTTTCGGGTTGAAAACACTTGGACAAACGACGCGAACGTGTGAGATTAGTAAGATTGGATTTAGAAAAAGTGTACCAGCGTTTGCGTGAGTTGAAAACCTCTTTAGTCTAGACGGGTGGTAAGGAGCGAAAATGTTATATGTAGACCATGTGATTTGGCGTAAGAATACATGAAAGTACCTCCAGTAAGATATTTAAACTGACAAATAAGGTTATGTTTATGGTGAAACAATTATACATATAAATCTTCCAAAATTAGTTTGAAACTGTAACTAATGTATTGGAACACAACCCGAATGGGTGGTAACAAGCGTTACTAAAAATAATAATGATAATAATGTATTTTTATTTCGTCTAATTTATTTATTTAACACAGCATCTTACTACCCGTTTGGACTATACGCTTGTGAACTAATCATTCTAATAAATTAGGTAGGTTATATTTAGAGGAAGTGTGCCCGAATTTGTGTGGAGGGAAAGTGTAAAACCACCCCCTAGTTCACACGACCGAGATCCGAACCTCGATCTCCCCTGGTCACGGCAGTTCGACTCTACACGAAACTAGCGTGTTAGCCGACTACGCCACCAAAGCGGGTTCATTTCGTTCAAAAGCAATATAATTTAAATTATAAAGACATCCTGTAAAGAAGATGTACAAAATATAAAACTACATGAATGTAATCGTAGCGAGAAACAAAAACCATTTAAAGACTCTGAAGTCTCGCGCGCCTGTGATAGATTTGGTTTCATCCTTTACATAAAACATATATCAATCCGGGTATTTTTTTTAACGATGTAATGATGACTTAACAATGTTGCCAGGTCAAGGAGGGATCAGAGAAGCAAAGGTTTGAGAAGGCTCTACAGTGTTGCATAGTTAAAGTGTGGTCAGAGGGGCGAAAGTTTGGTAAAGCTCTACAATGTTGTCAAGTCAATGTGAGGTCAAAGGGACAAACGTTTGGGAATGTTCTACAACGTTGCCAAGACCATTTGGGGCTAGAGGGGCAAACGTTCCAGAAGTTTTATTTATTATTATTATTATTAATAATAATATTTAGCACCACGTCTTACTACCTGTTCGGGTTATACGCTTTAAGTACTAGTTACTCTAATGGATTAGGAATTTGGAAGGTTAAATTAGAGGAAGTGAACCCGCATTCACGTGGAGGGAGAGTGGAACACTATTTAGGAAAAACCACCCCCAGTTCACCCGACCGAGATTCGAACCTCGATCTCCCCGTCCTCGGCGGTCGAGCTCAACACGAACAAGCGCGTTAGCCAACTACGCAACCGAGGCAGGTATTATTACTATTATTACTATTATTAGCACCACGTCTTACTACCCGTCCGGTTTACACGCACTTACGCTAATGTGTAATGGTAGGGTGATTGTGAGATGAAATAAAGGACCTACAGTTTAAAGTGAGATCCGAACCACGGTGGAGGCCTGGCGTTCCACACATTCACAAGTTGTGATTAATACACGTCTTGTCAGAGGTGAAGGAGGAGTTTGGTAATCAGATAAATCTGTGCCGGGACCGAGGATTGAACCCCGGCCGCCCGCACACAATATATTGAAAGAGTATGATTGCAACTAAGGAATAAAATAAGTTTTAGTGCCTCCACGTCAACTAGTGATGTCCCATCCTAGTCCCCCCCCTACACCCCACAGAAGAAGTGTTTTTCACCTGGAAGCACACTAGCAGTAGAGCCACGATAAACTTGTCGGTGAAGGAGGCGTGGATGTTGAGCAGCACAAGGTCGTACAAGGTGAGACCCATGAACAACATCCAGCCAAAGATGTGACTCCAGATGTTAACCGTCTCGTTCGTCCACCAGAAGATGCTAAACACGTCACGGAAAATGTAGTAAGTGATATTTAAGGTGGCGTGGGAAGGAGATGCGAGTTTAGGTCCATTTTTTTTAGAAATCTAATAGCAAAAAACAAACATTTAGATAGGCCCAACGTAAAAATAATAGAAAGGTAGTGCCACTTAAGAGGAGTTTAATCATGCCATTGCTTACGTCACCCAATACACAGCATTTATATTTTAATACAAACGTATAGTAAAATAATGACGTTAATTGGATATTGTTGTGGATTTTAAAGGTTTGTTTATTCTTTTAAAGTTTAAAATATGAGCTGATTTTTAGCAGATTAATTTGTCTTTCATATATCTTTGTGTATGTAACACGGTGGCTTGTATACTGAGTGACGTCACAGTCATGCTCAAACAATCAAGACGTCTTTCTCCGTACGGCGGTACCGTCTATTCTCTCTACATTGGATAGGGCTACGTTTAGTTTAATTATATACACAATTTGTCTCAACAAATCTTGAATATATTATGTCCTGAGTTTAAGTAAGGGTTTCATACGTCCTAGCCTAGGCGATACTTAAAATTTGTACCCAGTTGTTTTATGTATATCCTAAATAAAATAATAAAATAAACAGTGACGTAACTATCGGGCTGTAAAATAAAATTTAATTGGGCGCCAAAATACTGGACTAAAAAAAAATATTAAAATAATTTTAAAAAAACTGCTCCGGTGGCCGCACGGTCTAAGGCGCTGCTCTTGCAGTAGACTAAACTGCCGATGACGGCATCTCATCTAGTCCGGTTTAACAGTGACGGGGAGGTTGGGGTTCAAATCCCAGCTGGGTGTACTGAAGGTTATTTTTCCACTCAACTAAGGACAAAACTTCCTCTTACCTACCCCATTAGCGTAAACTCTTTATTTTCCCACAACGTTTTACTAAACGTCCAGGTAGTGCGAAGTTTAATTACGCTAATAGAGTAAGGATGAGGAAGGTAAATTTTGGAGGACCTCATATACCATTTAAGGAAAGTGTGAAAACATTTATATAAAACCACCCTCAGTAAATCTGTTGATAATCCGAACCCCAATCTCCCCATCACCGGCGAGGCAGACTAGATGAGCCTGACATTAAGTTTACGGTGCGGGTATTATCGTGATAAAAATATGTACAGCCCGGATTGGTAGTAGAACGTGGAGAAAAAGAAAAACACCGTAAAAGTTTGAAATGTGCAATATTGCCTACAACGTTGCCCTTTCCAGCCCAAATTAAATTAGGTATATTCTAAGAGATAGTTAAAAAAAATATATATATTAAAATATATGTAGGCCCTTTAGCTTAAAAAAATATTTGTTATTGTTAATATGGTTTCAAAATTCTTCTTAATATCTAGCCATTTGGCAACATCGGAAATTCTTATTTTTTAAAGATAAAAAAATATATAGAATCCAACATTAAGAACAACGCAGCCATATGTCTACACCGGGCTGCAAAGGTTTAAAAATGAGCTAATATTAAGACTTTTTAAAAATATCATAAAACGCAGCTCACCTCTCCAGACACATCTTGGTGGTGAGGAAGCCCCTGTACCCAGACCGGATGTACGGGTTGAACTTGAGGTGGGAGGGGGCATCATTGTAGCTGAGCAGGGGTCCCAGGGCATCCTTGTACTCTCTTAGTTCGGGTTGAGGGCTTGACTCCACCACCTTCGACTTCCCTGACGTCTCCGAGCCCTGTAAGACAACACCGTCATGTGTATTTCTTTACTCATGTGTGAAACCCTTCATATGTTACATATGTCCCACAGATATTGAAGACACTTCCAAGCCCTGTAAGACAACAATACCATGTGCATTTCTTTCCTCATATGTGGAGCCCTTCATATGTTACATATGTCCCACAGATATTGAAGACACTTCCAAGCTCTGTAAGACAACAATATCATGTGCATTTCTTTCCTCCTATGTGGAGCCCTTCATATGTTACATATGTCTCACAACTCTCGATTACACCTCCTAGCCCTGCAAGATAACACCATCATGTGCATTTAATTCCTCATATGTGGAGCCCTTCATATGTTCTACAGATCTTGAATACACCTCCAAGCCCTGTAAAATAGCAATATCATGTGGATTTCTTTCCTCATATGTGGAGCCCTTCATATGTTACATATGTTACATATATTCCACAGATCTCGATGACACCTCCAAGTCCCGCAAGACGACAACACCAATGTGTGCACATGTGGAGGTGGCCAGTGGCGTTTAGCGAGCAAGTTTCCAAGGAAGGAAGTTGAACCCCAAGCTTGTAAATGTTTTGAAAGCCAACAGTAAACAATGAACCAACAAACTAGCAAACAATCAGTCTTGTCATCGGTGAGGTAGAGGAAGTTACCACGTAGTCGCCTTAGGCACGTGAATAAACATGAGCGATTGTGAAACCAACCTTGAAAGACCATGCTTTAAATGTAATTATATAGCTCATCTACGATAGGAATGCAGGTAAGTGAGAGCTATAAGAAGGTTCTTTAATGCAAATGATAGTCACTTATGCCAATATTCGGAAATAATTATTATTCTCTTGGTAATACTATATTATCAATAAAAAAAGTGTTATCAAACGATTATAATAATACTTCCAGCCAATGTTTGCAATAAAGAACCTCCTGTTAGCCTGAGGCAGTAGTCGCATGGTCTGAGACGTCACTATCGTGATGGACTAGACTGCCGATAACATGTAGATAGGGGTTCGAATCTCGGTCGGGTGTACTGGTTTTTTCCTCCAAAATGGTTTTCCACTCTTCCTCTACGCAAATGCAGGTACACTTCCTCTAGATTCAAAATTAATCATCCCTAACCCATTAGCGTAATTATTAGTATATATGCGTATAGCTTGAAGAGGCGCGGTGCTCAAAAAAACATTATTTTTAGCACCACGTTTTACTAGCCAATCGGGTTAGTATATTTGTTTATGCACCAATTATATGATGGGAATTAGGAGGGCTATTTTAATACGAGGTATATTCACACTCGCGTGGAGGGAGAGTGGAAACATATTTTGGAAAAAACATCCTCAGTACACTCGACCGAGATTCAAACCACGAGCTCCATGTCATCGGCAGTCTGGTCTGTTGCAAAAGTAGCACGTTAGTCCACTCGGCCGCCGAAGCGGATTTAAGGCTTTTGATATGTTACTTTTTATTAATCAAAGTAAAAAAAATGGCACTGGGAACAAAAGACATACAAAATAAGTGAAGGTTCTAAGTTTTACAAATTATCAGCTTTCTAAAGGAATGATTTTATATTTGAAAGAAAGTGAAAGAAATAATGATAGGAACATATGAAATATAATTTTCAACTATGCAACTGAAGAAAAAGGAACATAGTTTACAATTCACTCTGTTAACACAGGATAAAGAGGAACACAGTTTACACTTTACTCTGTTAACACATGATAAAGAGGAACACAGTTTGACACTTTACTCTGTTAACACAGGATAAAAAGGAACACAGTTTACATTTCACTCTGTTAACACAGGATAAAGAGGAACACAGTTTACACTTCACTCTGTAAATACAGGACAAAGAGGAACACAGTTTACACTTCACTCTGTTAACACAGGATAGAGAGGAACACAGTTTACACTTCACTCTGTAAATACAGGACAAAGAGGAACACAGTTTACACTTCACTCTGTTAACACAGGATAGAGAGGAACATAGTTTACAATTCACTCTGTTAACACAGGATAGAGAGGAACACAGTTTACACTTCACTCTGTTAAAACAGGATAAAGAGGAACACAGTTTACACTTCACTCTGTTAACACAGGATAAAGAGGAACACAGTTTACACTGCTGCCACTGGACCAAGAAGTAGTTTTCCCTTTTAAAAATCTATCTTTGGCACCCAGTCTCGGGAATTAAGTTTCCTTAAGCCATTAAGTCGTGTATTCATTTATTGAAAAGCTCAACACTTATTCGAATATTTTATATAAAATATATAACTTTCAATCAATTTCTCATGCAAAGAATAAAGTGCTACTGTATTATAAAAATAAAATTTCTACATTAAAATAAACCTTCAATAATGTTATATTAAGATGGTCGAATAATAAAAAGGGGCGATGTTTTAAATTGCAACTCAGATATAGGTTATACGCAATAGTTCGATTAAGATGAAGTAAAGCAAAACCTATGGAAATAAAACTTTATAGGCTTCAATACATGCAATTAATGTTCTTTAAAAATACTGTTTTCAAACTAATTATAGTATAAGTGCAGACTACCCCATGTCAAAATTTAGTTTGATACCTATATTGATACGTGATTCATACAACTTGGAAAAACTATTTCATGCGACACCAACAATTAACAGGAGCGTTATATAAAATAATTTAAACCCATGTTATTATTAATATAATGATACAAAAAGTGTCCGACCCTTCCAAACCTGAAGCGTTGCACTAACGGCAGTGATCTGAATTGGGCTAGATCTTGCAAGCCGACCATAATTGTTACCAAGCACTTTTTAAATCTATTTAAAATCAATCAACATTTTAGTTTCAATTTAAAAACGCGTCTTTAGTGTGTCCCGTTTCCTTTAGAATTATAAATTATTATTGCTTTGTTTTCGCTCCTTTTGTAAGCGTGTTCTACGCATGCGCGCAACAAAATGACGTCTAAAACACTTCCGCTAATAATCAATGATAGCCGCAAAACATGGTTGCCAACTTTAGCATCCGAAAGAGAACCAAGTCACCTTGGTGATAGAAATAAGTTACCTTGTGTTAACTTTGCAATTAATGAATGCTCCTACACAATCACATTTAATTTGTGTTGTGGGTTTTATTGGGTTTTTTCCTCGGTTAAGTTTGTTTGTTGATTTTTGTTTTGTTTACATTTTCACTTTATAATAAACAAACCTAAAGAAAGTTTTATGAATGAAATTGTGTTTCTTTGAAATTACGTTAAAAAGGATTGTTGCTTCTACGAATTAACAAATAGAGTAAAATACAGCGCTTTTTTTTTACTTTAGTTAAATAATTAATTATTTGTGAAAATTTTCAACCTCAGAGTTATGATGAATCTTAATTTTTGATGTGCCCCGAACACCTAAAAGTAGCTCTTTAATTATGTCCGTCTGTCCATTCCTGGGGTTACAACTGAAAACGTTGAAACTTGATATTTAGATATTAAGACATCGTGGGTTATTTTATTTTTACTCCAGCCCTTAAATTAAGGATTGTTTATTTGTGAATGGTTTTCAAAAATTGGCCCATTTTTGAAATAGTTATAACGATTTTGTGGGGAGTGTTCGACATAAAAAATAATACTAATATTCTTGTTTTTCGGGGCAAATTATTTTAAGGGCATTTTTCTGACAGCTATTTTTTTAAATCTTTTTGAAAATATTTTTAAACTTTTTTTTCTTAAAAATGGGTATATTGAGAAAGTTTTTATATGATAAATAAACGTGCATCTTCCTTTTACTAAAAAAAAAAAACACATACGAGTAGTTTACTGAGTTTTGAAAATTTTGACATAAACTATAAAAGACTATTCGAAAAATGATATACAATTGTGTTCCGCCATTTATTATTATTATTATTATCATCACCGTGTCTTAATACCCGTTCGGGTTATACGAACTTACGCTAATGTGTAATGGTAGGAGGGTGATTGTGAAATGAAATGGAGGACCTACAGTTTAACGTGGGATCCGAACCACGGCGGAGGCCTGGCATTCCCCACATTCACAAGTTGTGATTAATACACGTCTTGTCAGAGATGAAGGAAAGGTTTGGCAATCAGATAAATCTGTGCCGGGACCGAGGATTGAACCCCGCACCCCCAGCACAGAAGTATGACACGTTAAATATATAAAATAAATACATGTTTTCTCTAAAAATAAAAATAAATATATTGCTTTCTTCTAATTAGACAGACATATTGTAAGAATTTTAATTCTGTAAATTTATATTTTATTTAGCTATAATTTATTATTAGGTGAATATTTATTTTGTTTCATACTACTTTTAATTAATTATAGTTAATTGCATTTTGTCGAAGGAAGCACCCATAATGGCCGCACTATGCTTGGAGAAAAGAATAAGCGAGGTTTTGTTTAGAGTTGTTATTTTTCGGGGCATTGTTGAAAAAAAGATAGAAAGGATAAAAAACCTACAAGACGGGGTTAGTGAAATAAAAAGGAAAAATAATGTATTTTTTTAAAAGTAAGTTTAGCAGGAATACCCTGGCCACTCTAGCTTTATCAACCAAAGGATTGATGGGACGTAATATAGCAGCAGACCATGGCTAATACATGTGAGTTATTCAGATTCAGTAACTATCTCCAAATCAGAAGCTACCACCAGACTATATAACAATCTGTTTGTAAGAAAATTTTACTCAAGAACGTAACTTTTCGGTTTTGGACCAGTATAATAACTTCGATAAATGCAATAACTTTATTAAATACTTGTTATTCTTATTAACCACTGACTAACCTCATTGAGGAAATTGATTGTACTATATATAGATTTAAGGATTTCAAATTGTTTAGTAAGTAAGTTTTAGTCTAATAAGTCAGATTAATGAAAAAAGGGTACATTTTTGTCCAACATGACCCAGAGGTCCTGAGAGAGAGAGAGTCCGTGCTCAAATTGTTTGTAATATTATTGTTATAAAATATATATTTTAACCCCGAGATATTAAATGGTTCTTTTTTTGTAGATTGTCAAAGCTTGATTGTGAACCCAAAGATAATAAACATCGAGTTATAAATAATAATAATAATATAAAACATTTATAGTGGTTTAAATAAATTGATAGGCTTTTTCAAATATCAATTACCATTTCAGTCAAAAAATATTAATTTATTTTTACAATATACAGAAACTTTCAGGTATACAAAAATTTAACTTTTATTAAAAAGGTACCTAATTTGTTAAATCTTTCATTGCGTTAAATTAATCTCCTTAAGTCACAGTTCAATATTTGTGTTGCATAATTTATTATATACAATATATAATTAACCAAATGACGATAGTAGCTTAGTACATCATATTAATTTTAAAGATATAAATAAAATAAAATGGACATCTATAGGGCCGTATAGTCGGCTCGAACATTTAAAGTATCAAGCGAAGATGTCCAGCCGAAGATTAAAGTGTTACAAATTTAATTGAAATACGTTTTTTGTTTTCGGTCAAATTTGAATATAAAGTTACTGTATTATGTACAGGAATATATTGTAGCCCTTCCTTTTGGACAAATGGTTAGAGTGGTCAATCACAAATATAGAGGACCTTAGTTCAATTCTGCTAAGATCTTTGCTGGTTATTAATTAGTGATCCACTTCAGTGACCGCATAGTTTAAGGCGCTACTCTCGCAGTAGACCAGACTACCGTTGACGCGGAGATTAAGGTTTCGAATTTCTGTCGGACGTACTGAGGGTGGTTTTACCTAAAATGGGTTTCCACTCTCCCTCCACGCAAATTCGTATACACGTCCTTTAAATATAAACATCTTAACCCCTAAAACCATAAGCGTAATAAGTATATAAGTTTATAGCCCGAACGGGTAGTAAGACGCGGAGCTCAAAAAACAAAATAATTGGCGAATATTTATTGTTAGTTGCTAGGACTGATCGTGAAGTATTAAATCATCTGTTACTGTGATCTATGTCCAAAAAATGCACGTTAAGCCTCATTGTTAGAAGAAAAATATCATAATTTTGTGAGTATCAAACTTGTTAACAATAAATCCATTAATTAAAAACATTAAAAGGTGACCTGGTGGTCTAGAGGTAAGTTGTCAGACTTCTATGCTGGCGGCCGGGGTTCAATCCTCGGTCCCGGCACAGATTTATCTGATTACCAAACCCTTCCTTCACCTCTGACAAGACATCTTGTGAATGTGGGGAATGCCAGGTCTCCAACGTGGTTCGGATTCCACGTTAAACTGTAGGTCCTCCATTTCATCTCACAATCACCCTACCATTGCATATTAGCGTAAGTGCGTATAACCCGAACGGGTAGTAAGACGCGGTGCTAATAATAATAATAATAATAATAATAATAATAATAATAATAATAATAATTCAAAACATTAAAACCTAAATGGATTGATACACAAACTTATAATCGGACACCATTAGTAGAGCTCCGCGATAAAACTAAAAGTGCCAGACAAAGTTGGAATCAAGTAATTTTCCCTTTGATAGTTTTTAGATATGATTTACAATGTTTTTGAAAAGCAAAATAAAACTAAATTGTCTTGTTACACAAAATCCTCCTATGAAACGAAATAACACCGCTTTTACAAACAAAATATTTAAATAAACACGAAATTAAGAATAAATGAAGCAAAAATTTTGACTATGCTGCAATTTGATTAGTATTTTGTTGTGGTGTAAGCTAACTTTAGGCTAAAAAATTGTGAAATATGGAGGCAAACCTGAAAAAGAATTTTCAAACAAATATATAAGGTTTCAATAAATTTTAATTTTGTATACATTGTAGCAATATGTAAAAAAACACTTAAAACACCTCGGATAACATGTAATTTTGAATAAACACGATTTTTTTTACGAGGCTCTAACCATTAGTCATTACATTAGTATTATACTCTCGATTAAACTTAGTCCTGTTTTTGATGTTAAATGAATACGTTCAGTAGGTCTAAATTATTTCTGGCGTTCCTGGGTGCTTTGAATGTTCTACACTTTATTTAGAGATATGTTAATTAGATTGGCAGGACTGAAGTTTAAATTTGGAGCTATAAATTATGTGCATGGTAACGTCCAGGGGAGTTATTTATAGTCACTGGGGGAAGAGGAGTTTCAATCAAGTGTTTTTAAACTCCATAATTATTGATGTAATATTTTATTATTTAATGCTGGAAACAAATAATGTGTTTTAGTAGCTGAATAATGTGATACCGTCGGTAAATATAAGCGGGAGATATGAATACTACGATAGTAGACATAAAATACACTAGTTCAGTGTTTCACATTCTGTGGTACGTGAGAGATTTCAGAGGATACAATATGTACCACTGAGTTTAATGATTAAGTTATTGTTCTAGATACTTTTGTAACTGTCAGATATTGTCCATCTACAGTATTATTATTATTATTATTACTATTATTAGCAGCAGCAGCATCGCGTCTTACTACCCGTTCTAATGTATAATGTTAGGGTGATTGTGAGATGAAATGAAGGACCTACAGTTTAACGTGGGATCCGAACCACGGTGGAGGCATGGCATTCTACACATTCACAATTTGTGATTAATACACGTCTTGTCAGAGGTGAAGGAAGGGTTTGATAAACCGATAAATCTTGGTTGGGACCGAGGATTGAACCCCGGACCCCCAGCACATAAGTCTGACACCTTACCCCTAGACCACCAGGTCACCCCATTTCCAGTAAATTTGTTTTTTTTATTACGGTTTAGGGTGACCTGGCGGTCTAGGGGTAAGGTGTCAAACTTCTGTGCTGTGGTCCGGGGTTCAATCCTCGGTCGCGGCAAAAGATTTATCTGATTACCAAACCCTTCCTTCACCTCTGACAAGACATCATGTGAATGTGGGGAATGCCAGACCTCCACCGTGGTTCGGATTCCACGTTAAACTGTAGGTCCTCCATTTCATCTCACAATCACCCTACCATTACACATTAGCGTAATTGCGTATAACCCGAACGGGTAGTAAGACACGGTGCTAATAATAATAATAATAATAATAATAATAATAATAATAATAATAACAACATTGCGGTTTAGAATACACTTAAAAAACCGTTCCACATTCATCCGCTCTTGAAATACATTTCACCACTTTGACAAGTGATGTATATCGACTTCATATGTCTAAAGTCACAAAACATATACAATTACAAAACGAGACAGTTTTTTTCCAAGTAAATGTTCATCTGTCAGAAAATTACAAAGTTACCGCGATTTAGCTATACCCAAGGTGTATTGAATAATACATCTTGAGCTATACCCACTACAGTCCAATTTTTATAAGAAGAGCCGTATCTGAAAGCTAGAAAATGTACTAGAACTAGTGTCACGTATTCATACGTCAAATCATGTGGTCTGAAGCTGTCGCTTTTGATATATATTATCAGTACTTATAAAATTACACTAATAAAATAGTAAAATTTTTATCAATTTTAGCTGCAAAATAATGTGTATTTTTTTAAAGGCCTTCCCTATTAAAATTGGACTATATTTTATAGAAACCACACGCAAGCTGACCCGTTATACAATTCACACCTATCAACAGTTAGTTTGTATTTAAAAAACATATTGCGCAAGTCACCTCCGTCTGTTAGGTTTCCACATTGTGCGTGTATGATTTATCGTACTGACTTTACAGATGTATTTATAGATAATATACTTAGGTCTATTAACACGATTGTATTAGTAAGATCTCAATATATAAGAAGTAAAATGAAGTAACTTTCTAAAACATCAACTCTCCATACAAATTTAGGTCACATGTGTTCTATGACCCATTCCCGTGGATTAGCGGTAAGTCAGGCTTCGGGTCTAGGTAAACCAGAGTTCGACTCCATGAGTGATACATTATTTTCAATATCTTCTCTTATGTTGTTATTGTAGATTAATTTGTTTGGATCAAAACAGTTTTCTATTAAATTGTCTTAGCACATGTATTAGGGAGCGAGGCAAAAAGTTCCTTTTGGTCTTAGCCTACCCAAAAACTAATTCATTGCTACGTTTTTGCGTGATTTTAAAGGTTTGTTTGGGAAATTAAATCAGCAGCGTTATGATTTGAAACAATAACTTGAAAAATCAACGTACTTTTTATTGATTTACTTCCATCGTGAGATAAGGCAGCTTGATCTTGGTTGGTTAACTCGCAAAGAAACGTCAACACGAGTTGATTTGCTATTATTATTATTATTATTAATTTAATTATTTTTACCCAAACTACTTTCTGTTCAGGTTATACTTATATAACATAATTAATTTAAAGAGTTAGGGATGAGGAAGGAAGCATTTTAGAGGTAATATACCCGCATTTGCGTGGAAGGAGAGTGAGAGAACATTTAGAAAAAACCTCCCTCAGTAGACTCGACCGGGATTCGAGCCCTTGTATGCCCATATTTGTATCCGATTGGAAAGAAGTTGAAAGACAACAATGTGCAAAAAGCCAGTTTAGTCGGTCGAGATTAAATCCGGTTTAACGTCAAGTAAGTTGACTGTTAGTCTAACCTTGTTGATTTCACCAATATCTTAAAAATATAATACAAACTTTGCTTCAATTTATTAAATATAACTACAGTATCCCCGTGGCTTCTTTGGTGCTGACTGACAGCTCACAGCTGACTTATGAAAGTCAACATTTAGGTATATACATAGATTTTGACCATCAGAAGTGACAGCTGCTAAACACATGTTTTTGCAGATCATATGGTTAGGCGTAGGGATACATAATTTGGTCTAGTAACTTTTCAAAACCCGTCAACTGTCAGCTGTGAGCTGTCAGTCAGCACCAAAGAAGCCATGGGGTTACTCTAGGTCAGTCCCTTTCTTCCACCTTCAGAACACCACAGTAAATAATATCAAGTCAGTGGCACTCGACCTGTTAGGTCGGGGTTCGAATCTAGGCCGGGTACACTGGACATTATTTTAATTTATTTTCCACCATTTAGGTAAAATCGACCTCCCTCTTTCTGATAGTAACATGGACAAAGACACTATTCTCGTCTTGTCTTGTTTGCCGTCTGACGGGTAGATCTGCTAGTACATTCTGAAGGGAGTTTTTCCTTGGTTGTTTTCTCACTACCCCTCCACGTAAATGTTGATACATTTCTACTAAATTCTATCTTTTTCGTCTTTGGTTACCCCATTAGTGTAAATACGCGGATAGTCCGGACGAGAAGTAAGACGTGGGTGCTAAACAAAACACCAAATAAAAATATATTGTTACCCGTTTCGGTGACCGCATGGTCTAAGGCGTACCTCTCGGAATAGACTGGATCGCCGGTTACTGAGATATCGGTGTTCGAATTCCGGTTAAGTGTAATGCAGGTGGTTTTTCCTCTAAATGGTTTTCCACCCTCCTTCCACGTAAATATGGGTATACTTCTTCTAAATTAGAACTTCCTCACACCTAACAGCTTAGCGCAATCAGTACATACGCGTAGTGAAACCAGATAATAAACATAATAATGGCAATGTTAAGATGTGACTTCTGCTGTTCTATCTTCCAGGCACCCACCTTCAGGCCGGCCGGCGTGGGCAAGTCGGCTTCCTGGACGTCTTGAAGCCCCGCCGGCGCCTCCTGCTCCGGAGCCGCGGTACCGCCGACCTGTACAGTCTCCTCGCCAGGTGTACCACCAACCTTCTCCCTGCACATGTTGTACCTCCTCGTGGTATCGCTTCTAGTGTTGTGATAAGTTCCGTTCCTTCTTCTACTCCTTTCTTATGTTGGTCCTCTTCAATTATCCACAAGTCATGCGGCTTTCTTCTGGCGGTGAAGGCGGAAACTCGCAATTCTCATTCGAAAGGACTTTCACGAGCCCAGATTACACTCGTCTGACCCAGTTGTATGGTTTGTTCGAGGATGATTTCAGACCCAGTTGTATGACTTGTTCGAGGATGATTTCAGACCCAGTTGTAAGGTTTGTTCGAGGATAATTTCAGACCCAGTTGTATGATTTGTTCGAGGATGATTTCAGACCCAGTTGTATGATTTGTTCGAGGATGATTTCAGACCCAGTTGTAAGGTTTGTTCGAGGATAATTTCAGACCCAGTTGTATGATTTGTTCGAGGATGATTTCAGACCCAGTTGTATG
>CABFOW010000175.1:242854-254413 GCA_902141385.1 Timema californicum
AAATAATAAATTTCCCCAAAAATGTACCCCCCCCCCCCCCTATTTGGCTCTCCTTTAAGTAAATGTGCACATCCCTACCTTAGGTTAATAATGCAATTTAATCAAAATAATTTTAGCTGTTTTTTGTAACAAATCTATGTTTTGTGTTTTTTGTTTTAGGTTAAGTATCTATAGTCTTTATATTACTGAATCATATTCCCAATGTACCGAGATCTAAAATAAATGTTTAAAAAACCACATACAAATTGAAAATGGTTCCCAGATATATAGTCTAAAAAACAGCACACATATTAAGTTAAACACAATATTTTTTAGGAATTTGCGATATATAAAAAGTTTGTTTTGGATTTAAAACGCGAGATAGATGTTTAAGTGTCACAATATTTAATTTATGACTGAGAAAGTAAAAACTTGAACTCCTAAATACAAGTTCTAGACGTCGTTGTCGATCTAATTAATAGAGGTTTGGTCACGGCATCCATTATGGCACGAATTTAATACTCCGACTTTGCTATCTCTATGGATTTGACCAACAACCGTTACAATCAAAACAGGTTAGGGTTCTATTTCATAATCAATCCAAGCTTATATTATTAAACATCGGAGGAGCTGTAAAATAAACATATTATGTAATACATTATAAAATATGCAGTGTACATATATTATATTATCTTGACAAAAAAACAACACAATGGCGTCATCTCACAATCAAGGCATACTGATAGAGCTGCCGCCATCTATTGGTAAAGCTAGTACCAACTTATACGGATATAAGGTGTCATGTGGTCAGCATAACGAGCCCTCCCAACGTTAATCTCAGTTTTATAGACCGATGCCGCTCATTTGACCCCGTTCCAGACCGAATGCTTCAAAGAAAAATCTCAAAGCGTTAGGGATCGAACCCGTAGCCCCTGACCACTAGATCACAGCGGCGGTCATTATATTGACAAACAGCATAATAAACATTCTTATAGTGCCAGACTAGCAGTCGGACAAATTTAACAAACATATCGACTTTTATTTGTCATGTTATCCTATAGTAATAATATTAATTGTATTTATCATTAATGGAATAAGTAAATTATCAATGCGGCTCAATTTATTCAATAAAATCATTTATCTATTGTTGTTATTACCAATATGAGTTAAAATATTCTATCTTTCATATTATATTGGATATGTTGACAGTTCCTAAACTTATGTTTACAAATATTACAATGTTCTTAACTAATTTTGAAACTAATTCCAATTTTACATTACATGTAAATATTCTTAACTAATTCTGAAGATAATTCCAATTTTACATTTTATGTAAAATTGTAATTATCTTCAAAATTAGTTAAGATCATTGTAATATTTTGTAAATATAAGGTTAGGAACCTGCAACATCGCCAATATAATATGAAAGATAAAATATTTAACCTCATTTTGTCAATAACAACAATAGATAAATGATTTTATTGAATAAATTGAACCTTATTGATAATTTAATTATTCTAGGAATAATAAACACAAATTAATATTATTACTAAATAATAAAATAATAATAATTAATATTATTATTAAGTTATTTTTTAATACCTATACATTTTATAAACATAATTACATGTGTTATTTATTATATGTGAATGTAGAGATAAAACTAAAGCGCATGTGTGGTATATCTATATTTATCTTTGAACACACGTGCTTGCGTACGTCATGAGGGTTAAACTTGAATAACTGTATTGGTCAAGCTCAATGATCAATCTTGAAATAATAAAAAACTAGAATGTGACACCTCTTGAACTTTCGTCGCTATATATAGCTTTAATCGCAGTGATAATATCTTGATATATCGTACAAACAATCGAGATTTATAGGAGCTGTGACGTCACATTGGCATGTTGTTATCGTCATACTTTGTGATACCGCCTGTGGGGACGGTTGCGCACGCATATAGCTTTTAAATTATTTTGAGCATAAATTTTTTTAAAGTATGTACACCAGGGTTGCGATTATCCGGCGGCATTCCGAGACGGATAACGTAAAAGCCAGATAATACGGAAAGCTAGTGTAAATAATTTTCACTATGAGTTTGCCTAATATTTTTAATTTTCACGGAACATTTAAGTTTAAATTTGTTTAAAATAGTATCTGTTCATTTTTTATTATTATTATTAGCACCGCGTCTTACTACCCGTTCGGGTTATACGCACTCATTTTTTTAATTGCGATGTAGAAGAGGAATAAATAATTGTATGGAGACAGAAAAAATTAAACGAGAAATATATATTTTTTTAATCTTTACTACACAATACTTTATTTTTTAAATGGAACATCGGCTTAAAGCAAGAACAAGTGAAGATAGAGCGTCAAATGGATTACAATCAATTCAGTAAATGTTTTATGGTAGATATATACCGGTTTGTTTATTTTATAACACACTTGTTAACACCGAAAACTGGGCCAGATGATCGAAGGCTGGATAATCGCGAATCAAGTGTAGTTTCTTTTAGGGCGCGCTGATCACACATTATTAATTATCTATTCTATCAATCCTATGAACCTTGGCTAGAATTGAGAAGGTACAATATACTTGGTTGTAGAGGTAATTTGTATTTTACAATAATATTAAAATAATATTACAATATATATTACAATTTTACTTAAAAGAATATCAATGCAAACAGTTCAAGATTATACAAAATATATAGGTAACAATTAATTAAGTTAGTTAAAGTAATACAATTAAGTATAACGATGTTTTGTCTGCGTTTCAAGTCAAAACTTAATTTTGAAATAAACTTAAAGAATCAATTAAATAAGATATATTTAATGTTGTTAGAAAGATCATTCAAAGTGTAGTGTGAAAAAACAAGTCGGAAAAATAGCAGAAAGTATGATAATATTGTTTTAAAATTATTTTCATAATATTGGAAGCCAGCTTTAACTTATTTCTAAACCTTCTTAAAGGAAATTGTAAATCATTTTACAAAAGTTATATTTCCGATCTCTTTTTTCGTCTGGTCTATCCGACAATTTTTAAAATTATTATGAATCTATTGTTAAACTATTTATTCGTGTTTATTTTCAATTCCTAATGAAAACTAGAGGAAACATTGTTGGGAAAGACACGCTTTGAAATATTTACATCCAAAATAGTTTTCACATAGAATAATAATATTTTTATTTTTGACTGAAAGTTAATGTACTTTCTAGAAAAATATTTCATAGCTTTTTAACGAAAACAGTTGGTATGCTTTGATTTTCTTATGAATGGGCGTTTGGAGCACATTTTAGAAGATATAAACTTTTTTTTTACGGCCAAAATTGATAATATTTTACCATATTATTAAGGTTATTCTTTAAGTATTGATAATATCTATCAAAACTGACAAGTGTAGATCACGTGACTTGACATATGAATACGTGAAAGTAGATCTAGTAACTTTCTAACCATGAGATACGTCCATTCATACCTATATTGGTGTATACCTTCCACGAGTTTTTTTTATTGCTGTATAAACGTTGAATTGAAATTTTACAACTCTAGTATAAAACTTAACTTTGTATTTCAACGAGACATAAAACGTCTAATATAATCCCGAAGTGACGAGTTCGATCCCACATATTGCTTAAATTAATTAGATATTAAGCTTTTGAGTTAGTTCCACCCGAATCGGGCGGCACGTGGTCTAAATGTAATGATTATTTTAAGCCATCAAGACGGTGGCCTGATTCCGAACAGTCCTGATTGCGAACATGAGATTTTTGATATATGGAGAGGAATCCAGATAATGGACTCCCCTCATTACTATGGCATCTCGCCCCTAATTTGATAATAGAGGAGTGGCTCCCGGGGGCCTAGCAGTCGTATGTTGTTTCAGCCTCGTCAGTATTTTAAGGTGCGCAATTAATGTAACAATTTTTATAGCATTACATTTTTTTTTTGCCAAAATAAATCAAATATTTCTCCAGTAGCAACATAGAGTTTAGTTTTCTGGACATGCTAATATCAACAGTTCTTGAATATCTGTCAAGGATGTCCTGGAATTTTGGCAAAACTTTTTCTCTTTATTTAAAAAGTTTTGACAAAATTCCAGGACATCCTTGACAGATATTCAAGAACTGTTGATATTAGCATGTCCAGAAAACTAAACTCTATGTTGCTACTGGAGAAATATTTTATTGAATTTGGCCAAAAAAATATAATGCTATAAAAACTTTAAAAATATTCCACCTTCGGCCGCACCTTAAGTTGGCATGTGATTTTCTTTTCCCTCATCTTAGTTAATAAATTCAGAGGTCATAAAAATGTTAATAAGACGTGTCTGTTGGAATGTAATTTGTTTGGTGTATCTGGTAACATCTTTCAATGACATCCAGTTTTTAGATGCGAGGTTATTTCCGGGATACCTTCCTTAGACTGTCGCCAGAGTTACGCTTGTGCAACCCACATCCGTGTGCGCCTATTACACGCAAATTTGAAATGTAAAAGATTAATTAATATTTTAAAAAATACATAAAATTCTGTTTTTCTTTTCTCGGTAGACCCAAGTCAAATAAAATAGGAAAACTGTACAAACATTAAGTTAACAAATCTGAATAATTATTCATAAAAAAATAATTAGGTTTAGAATGTAAAAAATAATCAAAAAACTATTATTATTATTGTTTTTTTGTAACAGCGTCTCACTAACTGTTCTAGCTATACGCATACATGATAATTACTCTAATGGGGTAAGGACGAGGAAGGAAGTATTTTAGAGGTAATCTATCTGCATTTGCGTGGAAGGAGAGTGGGAAACCATTTGGTAAAAACACACTCAATTGACCCGACCAGGATTCGAACCCCGATATTCCCGCCATCAGCAGACCAGTCTAGACGAAAATGACGCCTTGAAGCGGGTTACTTACTAATTCCAAGTAATTGTATAAAAATATTCAACATTTCGTTTAATAAATCAATTTTTGCCTTTATTCGCAAAAAGGAATTGCCTAAAAATTATAAATTTTTACTGAAGTAAGGTTTATCTAGTGTAGTTGTTTGTCTAAAGGGAAGTAAGGATTAAGAATCCCAGCCGGATGAACTGGTCGAGTTTTTTAATTACAAAATAGTTTCCACAAGGTTTAAATCACATATTAAAAGTCCATCACCCAGTGCGCCCTGACGAAAATTCAAGCCTCGTCCTCACCATACAAATGATTCCATTTTATTGTAAAAACTCAAATTTTCTCACGAATAAAAATATCCTCTACAATATCCTCTCAGAGATTCGAACTAAAATTAAATGGGGCAAAATATCAAATGAACATGTTTGCAACATTTTGATGACGTGATCGCCGAGGGAGGAGGGATTTCAATATTATGTGAAGTCATCTAGGGCCAATATTTTCATAGAGGGGGAGAGGAATTACGTCACCGAGGAAAACCCAAGAAAATCAAGGTATGTAGCTTTGAAGGAACTGAAATTCTTATGTAGGAGAGCCTTATCTACGCTCTTTCTTGGGAAACTGTTGGCAAATTTATAGAATTTCATTTGCTATGACGTGATGTTGGGATGGGTGTTTAATAATTTCGATTCTTTCATCAGTAAAAATACGGCATGGGTTGCAATTAAGAGACATTTTCCATAATATTCGGTGTTCAAACTATTCTAAAACCATTAAAAATACTCTACGATTGTGAACTTTTTTCCGGAATGGAGTTTTTCTTAACTTTCCTTTATAGCTTTCGTACACTTACAACCATTTGCGAAAAAAAAATTAATATATTCATAAATGATTAATAAATATTATGGTTGTTAACAACACACAGATTATAAAAAAAAATTAGAATGTTGTAAGTCCACAGATATACGCGAAATAAAAATAAATAATCCAAACTAAATATTACCATGGCTAAAAAAGTTCTCTTCAAAATGGTTTACACGAAGTATTCATAAAAAAATGCGTTTATTCAGTAAATGTTTACGTCATTGTTTTTAGAAACATGAAAGTGAAACTTTCTAACCTTATGTTGTTATTATTATTATTATTATTATTATTATTATTATTATTATTATTATTATTAGCACCACGTCTTACTAACCGTTCGGGTTATAACTAATGTGTAATGGTAGGGTGATTGTGAGATGAAATGGAGGACCTACAGTTTAACGTGGAATTCGAACCAAGGTGGAGGCCTGGCATTCCACACATTCACAAGTTGTGATTAATATAGGTCTTGTCAGAGTTGAAGGAAGAGTTTGATTATCAGATAAATATGTGCCGGGACTAAGGATTGAACCCCGAATCCCCAACACAGAAGTCCGTCTCAGTAGACGAGAGCCTTTAGCGGTTCTGTTTCAGTTATTATGTATTTATGTTAGTAAAATTAGCTGTCGGGGTGGACGGAGGTCTTATGTCTATTTATTTTTCAGTTATGTGGATATTTAAATCTAGAAGGTTCAGTTATATATGTTTTTCAAATTAACGTAAATATCGTTTGGATGTATTATTTTTGGTCAGTTTTCCCTTTTTGTACGAGTCACAAAGAATTGTGACGTCGTGTTGTTATAGTGTCGCTATATATTTGTAGTAGGGCATAACCACGCGCACCGAGATCTAATTATTTCATGTTCGTTTTCTCTTTTAATTTTTGAAGGAATGTTTAATGTTACAGTAGCTCCATGGCTTCTTTGGTGCTGACTGACAGCTATGAAAAGTTACCAGACCAAATTATGTATCTCTACACCGAACCATATGATCTGCAAAAACGTGTGTTTAGCAGCTGTCACTTCTGACAGTCAACATTTAGGTCTATACCTAAATATCGACTGTCAGACGTCAGCTGTGAGCTGTCAGCCAGCACCAAAGAAGCCACGGGGCTACTGTAGTTATGTAAAGTAAATCACCAGTCAAAAGAAATTACTCATCAACATGTTCCGAGTAAATGTTAGGTTTCGCTCTAATAGCTCAGTCGTGGGACGTCTGTTTTTCAGAGCTCTAAGGTGGATAATTTTTGTTTGTTTCTTCAAGACCTTAGTTTTGATTTAGTCCTAAAAGGCTCCAGTTCTGGAAATCCTTAGGTCAAGGGTATATTCAATGTGTTGAGGACAGGTGGGACACTTAAGGCGCACCCTTAAGTTACCCTTGAGTTACTGTGTTATATTTTGTAGGCGCGCAAGTAAAGTGTGCGATCTTTTTTATTCGTGATTTCTGTGTAACGCCTTAGCTTTATAGTCACAAGGTCATCTTCTGTGAGAGTTGTTCTATTACATTACTTTGATTTTTACATATTTTAAATCTGCTTACCGCTTTAATTTATCATTTTAGTATTTTTTTTAATGTTTCTTGTAAATGTAACCATCCTCTTCCCTAATTTTATGACCGTCAGTCGAGGATAGGGCTATAATTGTTTTTTTTTATAATACAACATTTTAGATTGTGGTTTATCATTGNCCTTGGTAATAAATTCTTTTTCCTTGTCTCTTTTGTTCAAAAAAAAAAAGGCAGCCAAAGTATAATCTGATTTAAAGATAGGAGGACACATTGTTGACAATTATAAAAGTTACTAAAACAATTATTTTCATATAACATTTTAGACAACATTCTAAAAAGTGAATCAAAGTAAGGAGCGTTATTTAATATAATATAACGCTTGGATAAGAAAAGGTTGGATTTAATGATTAGTAAATTATCTAGAAGTATGAAATCAAATTATAAGAAATTGAGAAAAAAACTAATCATAAAATGTAGACAAGGTGACATGAAATAATGAAAAACTATACATTAATAACTTAATAAAGTTACTAAATCTTTAATAACTTAAATAATTAATAACTTTTAAACTGTTTCGTGTCATTTTAACATTGTATACATTTTCTGTTTAGTATTTTAAAAATTTATTTCCATTTTTACTTTTTCGTATCAAACGAAAATATATAATCGGGAAAGAGTTTGGTCTAGAGATTATGATGAATCTTTACGTTTTATGTGAGCCCGAACACAAAAAGGGTGGAATTCTGTTTGTCCCCTAGGCTTGTCTGTCTATCTATCTATCCATGGCCACGGATCCAAAACGGTTTGATGGATTTTATTCCCAATTGATATTTGAATTTTGTAGGGCTGAACCAAGAAACATTTTTTCCACCCTAGCCTTTTAATTAAGGGAAGTTTACTGATGAGTATTTTTTTTAATTACACATTTAAAAAAAATTGCTTTAACGATTTTGTTTAAAATGCATATCTAGAATTTGTTTGACATAACGATTAATAGCAATGTATAATTAGTTTTATGGTGAAAATTGGTTACAGGGTAGTTTACTGATGGGGAATTTTTAAAAATTCGAAATATTCGAAAATACCTGTAGCGATTTTGTTCAATATATCTCTCTGGAGATAGTGTGGTATGACGAATAACAACGTTTAATTGTTTTGGGGGGTAAAAATCATTTATAAATAATTTACTGATAAATGATTTTTCAAAAACTTGAAAATGTATATAATTGTCCTAATGATTTTGTTTCAAATGGGTTTATTTGGGTGTTTGTCATGAAAAAAGTGCACTGAGTAAAAATTTGTTTAAGGGTAATTTACAAAGACAGGTTTCTTAAAAATTAAATATATTTTAAAAATAGCTCCAATAATGTTGTTTAAAATGAACATCTTGGTCGCAATTGATATCCTAAATAAAACTGTATACTTTGTTTTATGGATTGTCGTTTACTGAAGACTGGTTTTGGTAAATTTTAAATAGTTTTGAAAATATCTCTACCTGTTTTGTTCAAAATGGATATCGGGGGAGTATTTTATATAATAAATAATGTGTCTTTATTTTTCTAAAATAAATTAACTCAAGGATAGCTTATTTAAACAAATTATAACAAAAATGAATTTTTTTTCGAAATCGATCTTAAAGATTGAGTTTAAAATGGGTATCTGGAAGTAGTTTTTCATTATAAATACAAATATATTTTTATTTTTACAAATTAAAAATATTTTTGTGCAGGTTACAAATAATTTATTTTTGAAAATTTTGAACTTTTAAAAATATTCGAACAATTTGGTTTATTGTTTATAAATTAAGAAATTTTATGGTGATTAACAAGATGTTGTGTTGGTTTTCTTGAGTAAATATTATTTATGAATAGTTTACTGCAAACATATTTTTAAAAATTGTATTCAAAAGCTATCATACACAATATAAGAGAGTTAGTGAGATTGTGTCGTACCATTTATTTATGTTATAATTTGGTTCATACTTCTTATTAATTACTAACCATTAATTAAAACCTTTTCTTACCTTATTTTAATTGTCATATATTTATGCGTAAAGCCATATTATGTGAGACTGACCCTTGTAATAGATAATATTAAAATACCTTTGAAATAACTCAAATACTAATGTAAAATGTTATCAATTTTGGTCTTCTTACCAGAACCCTAATATAGTTGTTCTACTTATTATAACTTGCATAGCTATAGTCAGGCCATCTGAAGAAGAACCTTTTAGAAATTAAAACACAAACAACCCCCCCCCCCNAACAATTTCATTAGTGCTATTCCATAGGTATTGATATTATCTATTAAAGGTGACTGATGCAGATCATATGACTTGACGTATGAGTACGTGAAAGTAGATATAGTATTTTTTCACACTGCCAGATAAAGTTATTCCTACGAAATTTGAACTGCATTAGCTCGTTTTTCGCTGACATCTGGAGATAACATGGAACGTACAACACAAAATAATCCAAACCAAATAACCGAATTATTATTGAAGATTATTATAAGGAGGGAGGGTTGGAATTCACTAATGGTAAGTTACTAAATAATACTATAACAATAAAAACATGGTGACCTGATGGTCTAGGTGTAAGGTATCGGACTTCTGTGCTGGGGGTCCGGGGTTCAATCCTCGGTCCCGGAACAGATTTATCTGATTGCCAAACCCTTCCTTCACCTCTGATCCTCCATTTCATCTCACAATCACCCTACCATTACACATTATCGTAAGTGCGTATAACCCGAACGAGTAGTAAGACGCGGTGATAATAATATTAATTTGATACGCATGGATTTGGAACACACCTGTACAAACTTATTTCTATTTTAGTGAAAAAATTTATTTCGGAATAGTGGCCTTTTTTTTAAGTGGTCCTAGAAGTGAAAGCTTGGGAATTGGTCCCTCTATGACTATATTCAGTCCGAATAATCCGTAAGGTCAGTAAAACTCGTGTAATTAAAAAGAAAGATATCGCGTACTATTTGTTCCCCAAACGAGGTCGGTCTGCCTGAAAGTAAGAGCTCGTCCAACTTGATTCATGTTGAATGCAAGTAGGTTAAAACATCCGCGCAGGCGCAGTGAGGGGAAGCCCCGGGGGGTCCTGACGACAGGTTTGTTTTTACTCGCGGTTTGTTGACGGTTCAAAAACCCCTATATCGCAGTTTTCCTCTTAAGGCGTGTTCACACGCCGTGCGCGGGACACTTCGCAGATACATGTGAAAAAGTGCTTTCCAATTCGGATCATAGAATTGGTGACTGCAAATATTATTATTATTTTTATTATAACTCACATTTGGATAATAATGAGGTGAGGCAAAAGAAAATTTAAAAACATAATAATGCATCTGTTTACTAAGCTAAGGAAGGATCCGGGGTACAACTCCCGGTATTGCCTAAAGTGCTGATATAGTCAATCAGTTCATGAAGTTTCCGTTAAATGCCTCAAATATGTTTTTATAAACGCGTTTGAAAGCCAATATTTTGAATAATTTTAGCCAATTGTGTTTAGATAATTTTAGATGATCATTGTATTTGTCATAAAAACAGTGCAATTTTGAAATAGACCATAATAATAATAATAATAATTATTATTATTATTATTAATAATATATAATATTTCGAATTTTTTCCTTTATTAGTGAATATATTCTTATTTATTTTGTGTTTCGATGTCCACATATGCAGTAAATGTAACGCCTTAATGTCACTAACGGGTGACCTGGTGGTCTAGGGGTAAGGTGTCAGATTTATGTGCTTGGGTCCGAGGTTCAATCCTCGGTCACGGCACAGATTTATCTGATTGTCAAACCCTCCCTTCACCTCTGACAAGACGTGTATTAATCCCAACTTGTGAATGTGGGGAATGACAGGCCTTAACCGTGGTTCGGATTCCGCGTTAAACTGTAGGTCCTCCATTTCATCTCACAATCACCCTACCATTACACATTAGCGTAAGTGACGTACAACCCGAACGGGTAGTAAGATGCGGTGCTAATAATAATAATAATAATGTCATTACTAGTTCGGTGCGTCAAAATAAATAGTCATGGTACCATGAAACAATTTGTTAATTTTTAAAGTCAATTAAGGGAGAAATGCTTCTTTTAGTAGCTTTCAAAACCTACGAAGGTTTATAACGTATTCTAATCGGGCCTTGTAGCAACTCGATGGTTACTAACCAGTGGGACGTGTTACATTGATAAAGTCACCAAAGGGGAACATCACATTTCGAATACAATCTATAGCTATAGTAGGATTCTGGTAGAAAGGCTCTTTTAGAAAATTCAAACATATTTCCCCCCCCCCCC
>CABFOW010000175.1:254474-272703 GCA_902141385.1 Timema californicum
CAACAATGATAACATTTTACTGTATTATTATTAGGCTATTATTTTAGAGAGATAATAACAGGGAAAAGTGGAAATTGTACATTACACAACCGTAAGTATGTATGTAAAGGAAAATGGTTTAAGTGCCTTTCTCTTTACATCCATTACTGTTTCCAACCTGTGGCCTGGGTTAGATTTTTATTCCAAGTCATTTATTTTTCCACTACCAACTGGCAAGGCCTGTCGTAGCTTCATATGTCTTATAATATAACTTAAGACTAGGAGAGGTACAACATCCTGTCCCTGGTCTCTAATTTATCACTATGAAAGGGTAAACCCACATTTCACCAATGATAAAATTTTCGACCATGCTGGGAATCGAACCCGGGGCCCTTAACTCAGTATACAGACATGTTATCTATCGAATGAGATAAGATTGTTTAAGTACCTAACTTTTGTAAATCTAAAAAAAAAAAGTGCCTTGTTATCTAACTTGGACAATACACATCAATTAAACCAACGAAGAGACTTGGCGAGCACGTACTTTAATAATAGATTTTTTTTTCTGACTTGACACGAAAACTTAATACAGTAGCCCCACGGCTTCTTTGGTGCTGACTGACAGCTCACAGTTGACTTCTGACAGTCAACATCTAGGTATATACTTAAATTTTAACTGTCAGAAGTGACAGCTGCTAAACACATGTTTTTGTAGATCATATGGTTCGGTGTAGGGATACATAAATTGCTCTGGTAACTTTTTAAAAGGTGACCTGGTGGTCCAAGGGTAAGGTGTCCGACTTCTGTGTTAGGGGTCCGGGTTTCAATCCTTGGTCACGGCACATATTTATCTGATTACCAAACCCTTCCTTCACCTCTGACAAGACGTGTAATAATTCCAACTTGTGAATGTGGGGGATGCCAGGCCTCCACCGTGGTTCGGATTCCACGTTAAACTGTATGTCCTCCATTTCATCTCACAATAACCCTACCATTACACATTAGCGTAAGTGCTTATAATCCGAAAGGGCAGTAAGACGCGGTGCTAATAATAATAATGAAATTTGTAAAGCCGTCAGCTGTCAGTCAGCACCAAAGAAGCCACGGGGCTACTGTACTAACAATTCTGCAAAATACTATTATTTCTTTCACAGTTTTTTTTTTCGAACTAAAGCTCTCCTCTCCGTGCAACTAAAATACATAATGAAGGAACAGGTTTTCTGTTTCAAGCAGTAGGCCTACTTTGAGTCACCGACACTGTTGATCACACTGTATTGGCTGTCAGACCTAGGATATTTATAGTCTACTATAATATCTGCCTTGGTTAGTCACTGCAGACGAGAAGATTGGGCCTCTGAAAGGAATTTTATCAGGGGGTACAAAGTTTTTTCATGCCCCCCTTTTATTTTCCATTAACTTTGTATACAAGAAAAAATAACTAAGCCTATCTGAAATAAAAAAAGAAATATGGCCAAAAAATATATATAATTTTATATTTAAAAAAAGGAAGAAATAACAAAAAATATTATACTTATACTAATAATTTAGTTAATGTACAAGTAGTGGAAATATGAATGCTGGTCTTCAATATTTTCCAACATTTTCTGAGATCATAGGATATTCCCAGGACCTTTTTAGACCCAGGGGCCCAGGTACGATGTACGCCCTGTACCCCTCTCTCATTGGGTCTGGACTCACCGAGTCTTCAAACCTAGCCGAGAGCACTGTATATGTTTTTTTAACCCAATATGGGATTTATCGTTATTGTTTGTTTTTCATACTCTCTCCACGCTAATAATAGTGTACTCACTCAAAGCTACATTATTTCTTTATTTATTAAGCTGTTAATGCCATTAAGTGTTAAATCGTTCCAATTTATTATTATTATTTTAAGCCTTACGAGTCGTTACTTCTAAATCCAAGAATCAACATTGTTGCACCCGCTTCAGTAGACAAATGGTCGAAGGAAATGGTCCTCAAACTGTGGTCCGTGGACCAATGCCAGCTGGCACGCACATGGTACCACAGGAAAATGAATGGAATTAAACAATTATGTTTGCTTTCTCAAATAGTTTATAGTATTTTGAGAATAATTTTTCTAAAATAAATATTAATCAGTAATCTACAAGGAAGCTAGCCGACATTCATAAAATTGTTACTAGCCTAGGTACATTATTAGTGTTATTGTATTAATAATATATATCGAAAGTGACCAATCATTTTACTTTAAAGTAGATTTAGTATAGTTTCTAACAGTTAGGTAAGGCTATTCCTATGAAAATTGGACGGTAAAATACGTAAATGAAACAAAGGTATTTAAATATGCTGTCTGCTTCGACACGTGACAGGTAGGTAGTATAGTAAAATGGATTGTTGTCCGACACATTAGCTCAGTTGGGAGCATGTCTGTTTACTTAGCTAAGAGTCCCGGGTTCGATTCCTGGTATGGCCGATAAATTTATCATTGGTGAAATGTGAGTTTACCTTTTCACAGTGATGAATTAACGGCCGGGGACTGGTTGTTGTGTCAATTCTATATTTAGTTAATAAGTCGTTTACTGATATAATTAGTAGATTCAAAAGTGCACGTAAAATACCTCAAATAAACTGGGGAGGAGGGGGGGTGGGGTGGGGAATCATATGAATATGGCTGGTCCACGTGAGTATCGAACATTCATTAAGTGGTCCGCTTTAGAAAAAATGTTGAGGAACAATGGTTAAGGCGTTATTTTGGTGTCGAACTGGCTTGTTGACGGCGAGATCAGAGTTTGAATCCCGAACGGGTCCAATGAGGGTGCTTTTTTCCTAAATGGTTTTCCACTCTCTTTCCAAGCAAATTCGGGTAGACAGCCTCTAAAATGTTTCTTTACTCATCCCTACCCCCTTATATTAACCATCATAATATGCGTACAACCTGAACAGGTAGTAAGACACGGTGATAAAAAACATTATTGCGAGAAAAAAAATTCAGTCACAAGCTTCTAAGACACGCACGAATTGGGAAAACCTCATTGCTACACTATTAAATTAACTGGTTTATTCCACGAACCTGTTTAGTAATTTAAAAAAAAAATCCCGTTCGTCAAAGGCTGCTGGTTTAGTAAGTTTCATTACTCTCTACCAACAGCTCTCAACCTTTTCGTGTTCGTGGCACACTTTCAAATACTAGAATTTTTGGTGGCACGCGCAAAAGGATTAAAAGGCAAACACCAGTTTAAAGGGGAAAAAAGTATTGGAAATTTAAAAAACAAAACTTAAATTAATCAAGACTCAGGGTTGCCACTATTTATTTACTACACAAATTCCCTGTGTATTCCAGATTTTCCGGGAGTTCTTATTTTTTCCAAACAACTTAGATTGAAAAAAGGAGTGGTAAAATTATTTTTCATAGAAGTGAATAGTTTGAAGTACGGTAATTTAAATGATGTCTAAGTTGGGATCATTTATTCTTGATGGGGAAATATATCTGCTGGTGATTCACAACCCATGTTTAAGGGGAGGGATAGGGTGTTTGAATAAGCGTGCTTAAATTATTCGGTTCACTTCTTCTTCTATCCAAAGGCCTACTATTTCAATTTTTCAGCTAATTGTTCCAAATAACAGAGATCATAGTATTTTTAGTAGATTTTGCAAAATTACCAGGGGTAATCCCGGTTTTTCAGATGCATGAGGCGACACTGAAACTTTTATGTTATTAGTGGGGTATTTATTTGTCTATGTATACGCCCTTATATAAAAGAAAATGAGTCATTTATAAACTATTATATATATGTATAAATACCTTATATATATGCTCTCTCTATATAGGCTATAATATGTAAGAGCCCATAAAACGTTTATTTATTGACCGAAATTTGGCGGCACACCTTTGAAGAGTTTGTAACACACCAGTTGAGAGCTATATAACTGTCTTTGACGTTTTCTAAGAACTATTTGGATAGCTTTATAACTCATACTTTTGTTTGCCTACTGAAATAAATATATCGGGTTTCGAGTCCCGAAGCTTCAATAGAGCGTGGGTTGACATCTGACCAATTTCATACATTTGTCAATGTTCGAAAATTTTTGAGTTTTATGTAATTTTGAGTTATAGATAGTAAGTTTTTACAACACAACTTTTTGCAATTGTGTAAGCTTTGAAATATCAATTAAAAAAGTTAATCCATTACGACAATATTATTTTATCTGGCGTATTAGCTAGTATTTAAATCGCCGATCAGAATCCCCGTGGTTTGATTCCTAGTTTATAAGTTGTGCTTTGGTGTGATCTGTTTGTTTATAAAACGCACGTTAAATATTTAATTTAAGAAATGTTAGCACACCACAATAAACGAAAGTCTACGACTAGCACGAAATAAACAAGGCCTAGCCAATTGAGCACTAAGCTAAACTTCTGTCAGCCATACAAAAAATTATCATAGAGCTAAGACAAAGTTAATAGCTTATGTTAAAACCACTTACCTCAAAGTATCAGGTAAGTATTCGTAATTATTGTTGCGAGACAGCGAGCAGCACTTATCAACCAAATTTATTCCAACAAATCAAAATAAAAACAGGTCGTAATCGAACTAAGAGCGGGAAGAGAAACAAAATCTTGCGTTTACTACAAAAAGCTTGTGTATCCCTATGATTTGTCCGCCAGTAGGCCCTATTGTTGTAAAAAAAAAGCACTACCAATACGGATCAAAATGTTCCCGCCAGATTCGTTATCGCTACGCGCGTGCCCGCTGCGCCTTCCCAAACACAACTGAACCGAGCCGTCCAACGGAATGTGACGGCTGAGAAAGTCCACCAGATACAACGAGGAAATAACCTTGTAGTTTTCCACGCCAGCCGGCAGGTAGCAGGGCTTTTTTTTTAGCACCGCATCCTACTACCCGTTCAGAATATATGTTTGTGTCCTAATTACGCTAATGGTTTTAAGGAGAAAGAAGATTATATTTATATGGAGTGTACCCGAATTTGTGTTGAGGGAGAGGGGAAACAATGCTCAGTGCCGCTGACTTCGGTTGGGCACCTCTCAGATTTATTCATGTGTTACAAGATACAAATGTTTCTTGGTTTTTAACAATTATTTGCATTTTGAACCGTTTATGGAATCTTCCTTATAAGGGCCGGTCTTATGACTACTAGATAAATATTGCTAACGGGAGGTTAAAGTTAACGACCAGATAAAAGTTATCAGCCACTTTAATATTTTACGAGTATTATGAACTGCTTATTATTTATGCTTTTACGTTGCCTGCTTGATGAATTCGAAGCTATTTTGCGAAGCGGGTTGCATCTTAACTTGGCGCACTTAACATTCTAAGCACTATTACAACTATACGCCAAAGTATGAAATATTATTATTATTATTATTATTATTATTATTATTAGCACCGCGTCTTACTACCCGTTCGGGTTATACGCACTTACGCTAATGTGTAATGGTAGGGTGATTGTGAGATGAAATGGAGGACCTACAGTTTAACGTGGAATCCGAACCATGGTGGAGGCCTGGCATTCCCCACATTCACAGGTTGTGATTAATACACGTCTTGTCAGAGGTGAAGGAAGGGGTTGGTAAGTATAAAATAGAATGAAAGGTAAGCAATTAGCAGTTCAGCCTCTGATGTATCTAGTCAACATACTGATAACCCTTCCCCAATTCCGTCGACGAATATATACACCCACTTTATGATTTGCGCATGGACAGCATTTACTTGCATTTTTAAACTATATGTTTCTTGTTTCCTAATCGAGGTAAAAATATACTTCCAAGGACTTTTTTTTTTAGTTAACGTCCTGGCAGGAAGACTTAAACATGTCATTTTGATAAATAAACCAACTAAACAGAGATGTAGGCGATTTAAAGAAAATAAGTTTACAATAAAACTACTTCAAGATCAAAACAATACTTTTGTGACACTGTAAGAGTATTTTTAGAATTGCTTAATAATATATGGTTTCAGTCCCAAATTTATATCTTTGAAACTAATCGAATGAAACATACATAGACTAACATAAATAACTATCTTGATTTACCACTACGTCACAGATAGGCAACGTCCTTAAACGCACAAACTAGACATGATACCACATTTATATAAATTATAGCAACCGTCCAAGTGTCAGGGCATGATATGTATTCATAATTCAAGTCATGTGATCTACAGGTGTCAATTTTTATAGCTATCATCACTATCTAAAAAATTACACTTATAAAATAGTTCAATTCCACCAATTTTGGCCACAAAAAAAGTTTGTATTTACTAAAATGAACGTCCAATGAAAATTGTAATGTATCACTAGAAAGTAAAATAAATAGCTTTGTGTGATGGTAGTGGTGGTGTTGTTGGTGGTAGTGGTGGTGTTGGTAGTGGTGGTGTTGGTAGTGGTGTTGTTGTTGGTGGTAGTGGTGATGGTGGTGGTAGTGGTGTTGTTCGTGGTGGTGTTGAGCGATCAAGTTAAATAATGTTTCCTTTTGGTAAGTGATTTCATTGAAATAACATCATTTTAACTTATACATTTGAAATATGACACCTAAACACGGGAATCAAACCCGATACCTTTGTCTCAGCACACTTATGCTCAAATTCTAATATATTCAGGGATCGTCGCGTGCTCAGAGTCATTCTTCACTCATAACTTTAGGCAGAGTCTTATTTTTAAGGGGTGGTTATGAAGACCGAGTAGATACCAGATAAACCTTATCTATCGAGCCACGAGAACGGGATGTCTCAACTATTCAGACCGGCCAGAAGAATGCAGTGTGGGTCCAGCTTCCATCAAGGCCCACTGGTCCCAATGGTCTGAAGGTCTGCCCCAGCCTCGTCTAGAAGACAAGGTTACTTCCTCTTCTCGTGGTAGTCCGTACATGGAAAGTGTAATATTACGAGCGTATTTTGTTTACAACATTAAACTACCAGGTGTGGGTTAACGCCAGGGAAACCACTGAACTTGTAGAAACATTCATTAGAAGGTCAAAATGGATGCGGCGCTTCATTGCTCTGACAATACCCAAGATTAAACAATTGGGGTGTTTATAGTACTTATGTTGTACTACCCTTTCGGGCTATACGCACACATACTATTAGCCCTAATGTGTTAAGAATGAGGAAAATTGATTTGAAAGTACGTGTGCCCACATTTGTGTGGAGGGAGAGTGAAAACACATTTAGTAAAAACCATCCTCAGCACACCTGATGGGATCCGAACCCTAATTTCCACGTCATTGACACTTTAGTCTATAAGTATTCAACCTTTTAAATTCACGTCCTCCCAGATATAATTTCTCTTCAAATTGGTACTCCTCAAGTTGTTGGTGTCTAATGTAAGCTATAGAAATTCTATAGATCCCTTATAAAATAAATAAAACCAATTAAATTCAAAATAATGTATTAAATAGTAAGTTTTAAATTAGACATTTTTGTCCGTTGTAAGTTTCTGATCTTAAATGTCGACTCGAATAAACGCGATAAAGGCCACAACAAAACTACATTATATATGGTTCGGGGAAACTTCTGCTGGGTGTATGAGGACTGAATTGGGCTTGACCATAAAACACGGGCAGAGTATAGCTTACCAACACAACCTTACCGGATCCATCATGGCGTCCTTGACGTTCTGGAATCTTCACAAGAAAATATAATGTACCTGTTAGGGTACTATAGTAGCTCCGTGGCTTCTTTGGTGCTGACCGACAGCTCACAGCTGACTTATGACAGTCAACATTTAGGTATATAACTAAATTTTGACCATCAGAAGTGACAGCTGCTAAACACATGTTTTTGCAGATCATATGGTTTGGCGTAGGGATACATAATTTGGTCTGGTAACTTTTAAAAGCTGTCAGCTGTGAGTTGTCAGTCAGCACCAAAGAAGCCGTGGGGCTACTGTACCTCCGTTTAACTTAAGGAGAGCACGAAACAAATAAACATACCTGTATTAAATACACTCGGCTCTGAAAAAAAAAGGGGGTATTCAGATAATATATTATATGTGACCAAACTAATGGAGACATCATGTATATAATGGAACTATAAAGATGGTTGATATATTCACATATAATAACAGTATTGTACCCTACCTATCAAGCCGGCCAGTAATATACAATACTAAGTATACCTTCTCCCTCTTCTCAGGAGTATGTCAAAATCTCATACAATTTTACTAATAATAAATAGTGTGGAATCATTAATTAAGAGAAGTTTCCAAGTACAGTCCAATCAAAATGTAATCATATAGAAATTTTATCTTCATTTTACCACTACATAAACTATTGAGGATCTGTTCCACACAGGCTACCTATGGCAAACAAAATATATATTATAGACTGTATATATACATATATATATATTAAAATTCTAGATTGAGTAATGTAAATGTGGTCCTTAGTAATGGAGGTGAAAAGCTGAATGTCGATATCTCCTTAGTCAGTAGCTTAGTGGTTGATAACTTTAGCTACCCTTACGGCACAAAATTATTCTTATTTTCCTGGGTAGGCCCAGACAAAATAAATTAACAAATGCAGGAGGACAAAATAGGCCACTAGTAAAAATTAAGTCTTCCTTGAACATGAATGGTATCACCATTTACGTTTCTGCTGTAACCAGAAAAATCCACGCGGGTATCCAAACCCCACACTTGCACTCCCATAGAATTAATTAAGTGTTATTTCGGCGAATGTAAAAAAGAAAGCAATCTCTAAAATCACTTTGCCCAGTTATACCTTTGTCCGCTCCTTCATAACAAACAGGGATTTCTTGAAATATGTGGAAATCGTCTTAGATGGAGACGGATTCAAAAATCAGAATCGAAGAAAATAACCAACTCCCACCCAGCTACCTCTCTCCAAAACCTACCGGAAACATCCCTAAGCACCTCCCCTAAAGGCGACAAGTTTCCCCAAAAAGGTTTAAACTACAGTTTTTAGGCCTAGAAAATCTACAACTAAAACATTGTATGAAGTTTAAATTTAATAGAAATATTTTCCATTACTAAAAAAACAAACAAAAAACTAACGTTTTGGACGGTACCCGGTGGGCCGCCAAAAACTACAAAACTCCCTCCAATTATTTTATTACTATTGTTATAACTAGAAATTTTGCAATCCATCGAAAAGACGGAAATGCCAATTTTCTATCTCCCTCTTCCTGGCAGCCCGAACCAGCATTTCGTAAACAGGCAAACGAAGCGCGTCCACACATGCTCAAAATGACTTTCTGAGAAACCTCTAAAATAATTAGAAGAAGAAAAAAATAAAAGCTTGACGAGTGAAGAAATAAACGAATGACTAAACGTTAAGAATATTTAAAAAAAAAATGAAAGTATAAAACCTTAAATAATTTTTTTACTTGTAAGCCAGGAAACCATTTTAAACAATAATTACAAATTTCCCCATTAATTGCCGGCTAAGCGTGCTCTGTCTTCCAGCAATGACGCTCTAAATGGATAAAATTAAAAATAAATGTTTAAAAAACTGACTATATTAAATCATAGTGGTTATAATAATAAAAAAATACAGGGGATTATTAAATTCATCACAACGTACCTCCTAAGATGACTTCGCGTACCCCCGGAGTTATGCGTACCTCAGGTTGAATGCCACTGGTCTAGTCCATTACGAGAGTGGCAACTATGTGATAGTGTTTTATATACAAGTTTATATATAGTTTATATATAGTTTTTATATTACCTATAATGGGGGCACCAACTTTTCCTCGTCTAGTTCCAACAATGTCGCGGTAATCCTTTTTCTTGAGACCGCCGGATGTTCGGTTAGTGAAAACAATAAACCTCTTTAACATTGTTGAAGAAATATTGATATGATTATGTAGGAGAACTTTGTACCTTACTATCAATTTTTAGAAGTACAATAAAAGATCACAACTTGTTTAAAACAGTGTTTCGAAACAGTTTTAAATTTGTTCCATTAAAAAGTATGGATGTAAAAAAAATCTTCTCGGGAAAACTCCCAATAATAGATATTAAAATTAAACAATTCTAGCAACAATGTTTAATTCACCAGACAAATATACAAAAGAACAGAAATATTAACAAGAAACGATACAAAAGTTTAAGTCATAAACTCATACAGTATTAAGATTACAAACGTCATATACTTTGAAATGGCAGCGAATAAATCTGATGTTATTAAAATAACATTAAATTTAGTTCATCCGACAAACTTCAAGGTTTAGATCGCGCCAGCATCGCTTCCTTGAAACTAATCGATACTTATTATTTCATAATAAAGGAAAAAAACCGCTAAAAATCGATCATTTTCTTCTTCATTTATCCAAATATTCGGACATGGTATTTCATTAAAAGATGATGGAACCAAACATAGCCAAAATAAATGATTAATATCAGAATTTATAAGAATTAAGAAAGTAAAATGACTTTACCATATAATGTATTTCAAAATTAAGAAAACATTGACAGAAATAACACTACACCTAAGACCATGTGGCCACCGAAGCGGGTAAATAATATTGTTCATCAAGCTCCTTTTTTTAATTATTGTTTTCTTTTAGTACTCGTTTGGATCATACCCAAACATCAATTACGCTAAAGGAGAACTAAGCGGGTTCGGTGACAAAGAGGACGGGGCTCAAACCCCAGCTCAATAAAATCGAGATAGTTTTTGCTGGATAGTCTCCCACTTTCCCTTCACTACTTACTTTACATTACAATTTAGATATTTTCGTCGAACGCTCGAGATAGTTTCTGGGATGACTTCCTCGCGTGTTGTCACGTCGTGTTGTATGACACGGTGTTGTACAATGGGTGGTCAGGACAGAAAGTGTTGATGCGCATTTGGATGTACATCATGCCTGTGTTGTGACAGTGGTACAGGATGACCACCACCATGCAGTGCCACAGCTGGTGGGAGGCACCCACCAGGTCGAACTTACCTGCGCAGTACATACAGAATAATAATAATATTCGGACATGGTATTTCATTAAAAGATGATGGAACCAAACATAGCCAAAATAAATGATTAATATCAGAATTTATAAGAATTAAGAAAGTAAAATGACTTTACCATATAATGTATTTCAAAATTAAGAAAACATTGACAGAAATAACACTACACCTAAGACCATGTGGCCACCGAAGCGGGTAAATAATATTGTTCATCAAGCTCCTTTTTTTAATTATTGTTTTCTTTTAGTACTCGTTTGGATCATACCCAAACATCAATTACGCTAAAGGAGAACTAAGCGGGTTCGGTGACAAAGAGGACGGGGCTCAAACCCCAGCTCAATAAAATCGAGATAGTTTTTGCTGGATAGTCTCCCACTTTCCCTTCACTACTTACTTTACATTACAATTTAGATATTTTCGTCGAACGCTCGAGATAGTTTCTGGGATGACTTCCTCGCGTGTTGTCACGTCGTGTTGTATGACACGGTGTTGTACAATGGGTGGTCAGGACAGAAAGTGTTGATGCGCATTTGGATGTACATCATGCCTGTGTTGTGACAGTGGTACAGGATGACCACCACCATGCAGTGCCACAGCTGGTGGGAGGCACCCACCAGGTCGAACTTACCTGCGCAGTACATACAGAATAATAATAGTAATAATAAAACAGATTTTCTCGAAATACGCTTTAACGATTTTGATTAAATTTTGTATTTAGGTACTGTTTAACCTTACAAACAAAATATCAACTCGCATTTAAACATGAGAATGATTTTACAAAAGCATAAATTCCCAATTTTGTTTATATTTCCACAACTATTTGAAATACTAAATAATTTATTATTGAAAAGAAGTAGTAAATAATATAATATAAAAATCTTCTTTTGAAATATATTATTTTTATGAAACCAATATTGTCTGAGCTATAAGTATATATATATATTATAGAAGTCTTTGAAACTGAAATTTATTGTTATGCTCTTTGGTGAACAGAAGTGTTATTTTTTCCTCGATATGTTTCTGTACATTATTTCATTTATGCTATTTGGCGGAATGTGATGCTATTGCGTAAGTTGTCGTGCATTGCTTCGATTACAATAGTCGAACGAAGAAAGTCGAGGAATATGAACATATTTCAAAAGGTTACAATGTTATTTCATTGGAAGTTGAGAATAATAGTGATAGAAAAGAATAACCAGTAAATAACCAGTCTTAACGTGAGCATAGAAAACTCTAGGGTTGCAAACGCAGTAGATCTTCTTCACCATATAAAGGTTTAGTGTTCTGGTAAATACCCAAATCTAATGTTTCTCCTGCATCAATACGTATCGAAGGAAAGCGCATTGCATTATTAACCGGGAAAGACATTACATCCAGTGTATACAATTTTCCGCTCTGGTGGCACAAAACGCGTTGCCCAGGGTACACGTCATACCAGCAACGAGCTGGCCTGTTGATGATGTGGAGGTTGGGGTCAGAATCCCAGTCGTGTATACTGAGGGTGTATTTTTTTTTCCTTACACGTAAATGCTGGTAGATTACCTCTAAAATACTTCCTTTCTCATCCTTAGCCCAATAGAGTAATTATCATAAGGGCTTAAGCGCATAACCTAAACAGGTAGTACGACACGGGGATACATATAACAAAAGTAAGTCTACCTACCCCTTTTTCACTACCGATCACTCCAAGCAAAAGGCATCACTATCCCGATATATATAATAATATCACTGACAGGGTTTCAAATCATGAACTTGTGAACGACTGATATATAAGCTATGATTTACAAACAACTTAACTTTTGAACTAGTTAAATGAAGTGCTCATTTCAGTGAACTGAATCACTTTTTGTATTATTCTCAACAATGTACATTTCTGCCCGTCTCTAAAATATATATTGTTGAAAATGTATTAGTTATATAAAAACCTAAACATGTTTTGCTGTGTATTACACTAAGAATACTCTACAGTCCGATAATAAGTACCTGAAAATATTATCTCGGGAACTTTGAAGAAATATACGGCAAAGGACACAAGCGCCAAAGCGTATAGCTCTAGTAAGCGGATCAGAAATATCTGGAATAAAAACAAAAATACACACATATGAAAGATTTTAATCTTGGTTCACTTTACGATCGAAAACATAATAGGATGAATACGTATATGATACATATGTTAATTGTTGTTAATATAATGATTCACAATATAGTAATTGAAACATTGACCGTGTCTGAATAGTCCGTCCAAGGGCTCTTGGAAGATTCAAGATGTTAGTTTAGGAGATCACAACGTAAAAGTCCCTTGCGTCATGTACAGTAAATACATACACTGTTCACCATGAAAGGCAACAGTCTTACCTTGACAAATTTACACTATGCCCTATCTTATAAGCTGCGCCATAGTAGAACCGTTCAAGGTAATCTTTATGCCTGTCAAGATAAACGTGGAGAATATCTAGAAAAGGACAACAAATGAGATTACCAAAACATGGTTATTGTGAGGATGATGTTTTAGGTTAGAAAGTAATCCTATCTTCACTGTCATCAGTGGTTATTAGTTAGACCAACCATGGACTGGGGTCTGGTTGGTATCCCGGCCTAATACCCTCAGGTATACCTCGGTTTTCTTACCAATAGACATTTAAAGAACCTTTTAGAAAATACAAATATTTGGTTTTTGTGGTCAACCTTTATTCCATTTAAATATATTATTTGTGTTATTTTATAGGTACAAATTTTCCGGCTCCTTAGCTCAGTTGGTAGCGTGTCTGCTCACTGAGTAAAGAGGTTCAAATTCGATTTCCAGCATGACCAAAAGAAAAATTAATTGGGGGTCTCACCTTTCACACTGATGAGTTGACGACCAGGGGGTTGGACGTTGTGTCTGTTCTAAAACCAAGTCAGTTTATAGGTAGTGCGCTGATATGATCAGTCAGTTCGGAAAGTGCACGTTAAATACCTTAGATGATGATGATAATAATAATAATAATAATGTCGTGAGACCTATGACAGGCCAGCACTGAAAAGTACACAAGTACCTTACAAGCACGTATTATAATAAAATAAAATAATCAACAATAGCTCAATAATGATACATACTGATGGATGGTTACCAAAAATAGTACAAATTAGTGATAAAAAATAAATAAATAGCTCGAGTGTAGTAAAAGCATGGATGTTTAGTAATAATAATAATAATAATAATAATAATAATATAGTTATTGATAATATCTGTCAAAAGTGAAGGTTTCGGATCACATGACTTGACGCATAAATACGTAAATGTAGATCTGGGAACTTTTTTTTAACCCTTTTCAGTGGCCAAATGGTCTAAGATAAGACATCACTCTTGTGTTAGATTGGCCCGCTGATGACGGGGAGATCAGGGCTCAATCCCCGGTAGGATCTGTTGATGGTGGTTTTTCCTACATGTTTTCCCACTCTCCTTCCATGAAAATGCGGGTAGTCTACCTCTAGAATGCTTCCTTCCTCATCCCTACCCCATTAGAATATTTATCATAATTATATGCGTGTAACATTTACAGGTAGTAAGGAGATGGTGATAAAAAACAATAACCTTTATTTAACTGTCAGGTATGCCCATTCTTAAGAAAATCGGTATATACTAATGGTTCACACTATACTAATATTCAGTTGATACTAGTTCAGACGTATTTCTCGATCAAGAGAAAACGCACGTTGAAAACCAGACTTACTCTTGTAATAATATTGGATAAATGAGCGCCGCTCTTTGGGCGTCAATTATAATAATATGTGTGATCAATCTCCCCGCTTCGGGCGTCAATTGATACACAACGGATTAATTCCCAGATAAAAGATGATGTGATGACTTTAGGTTGTCTTAAGCTCCGTGATCGAGCGCCTATCATCACTGTACGGAAAAGATACCGTTTAATCAGCTGTCTATAGCCCCGTGTTCGAGCACTAATTAAATCGGTATTAATATTATTAAAGAAAGAGAAATGTTGTTGGCTGTTATTTCACACACGGTTTATTTATATTACACCAGTAAATTATTTGCACATATTTCAGTTAAATGTTTGTTATCACTGCACACTTGTGATATTGAAGTGACTTATATTATAATGTGTTNTACTTTAAAGAAAAATTACCTTCATCCATGACTTTTTACATAATTTAGATTAGTCCAAATCAATACATTACACTCTTTAACGTTTTTTTAATCATTTTAAACTACTCCAAGAGAGATTCAATATCTAAACAAAATTAGTGAAATATTTTACAAAGGTACTTTTAAACACGATCCATCACACTGGCGCTATGGGTGCACTAAAAGAGCAACGAGACTGACCACAACGATGGGTTGCTCCAGACCTCCAAAGGTGTAAGCCCAGTGGATTGTGGGAAGGAGCCCATAGGACCCCCACACGAAGAAAGTGATATTTCGAACGTTGGTTCCGAACTCGAAACCAGGGAACAGCACGACCGCTACTACCAGGAATATCATCACAATTACCACCAGATGGGAGTGTTGTAGAATCTAAAACACAAGGTCCGTATAGTTCACAAGGAGGCACGTATAAGACAATTTACTTATTACTACTAGATAGCGCATTCATAGCCATTTTCACTGGCTACTTGATCAAACAGGATATGTGGGCCTATAATAGGTACATACATATATTTATTTATTTCGGCAAGGGTTCCCGCAGGATTTTTCTCCAGGGGTGCAAACCAGGGGTTCTGGGGGTCATGGAATACCCCCCCAGTATGGTGGGAGATTCAAATGGTGAATTATGTTGGAATTGCTCGCGCATGCGCCAAACTAGCAACCCTAAAGTCTGCAGGGGGCCTGGTGGCGGGCGATAGTAATTAGTTTATTATAATAATTCTGTTGACTGGGGGCTACTTAAGAACACTTTTGGGCGGGTTTAGCCTACTTCTAATATTTAGACAACCTCGGAATCTCGTGAGGGAGGCGGGGGGAGGGGGCAATTGCCGGCACCCCTGATTCGTGACCATTGGCCTATACAAGCCTAAGGACACTGTCCTTGTGTTCACAGATGCGGGAATAAAACAATGACAGCTGGAGTGAAGAGCAACGTACCGGCGTGCAGATGAACCCGTAGTAGATGGCGGCAACATATATGGTCCCCATAGAGACTGTGATGCCGAGGATGTCCAACTTAAGGAGCCGGTCATGTACCCTCTCAGAGTGGCATGAGAAGGTGTGATACAGTGTGGACAACGCCATTGTCACCTGAGGGGGCATGGATAGGGTTTCCATATTTTGGTACAGAAAAAGCAGGACAAAAGATGTTTATTAAACATGATATATATAACCACACGCACAAGGAGAAATAATAGTGTATACAAAGAGTAAAAAAATAGAGGCAGAGAAATAAAAATAGTTGAAAAACAAAACTATTTATTAAATATCCTTTTAATTGCTAGTTCTAAGTAACCCTTGAATTCCATCAAGTTAAATAAAACCTATCCTAGCCTAGTTAGTTGCATCAACAATTTCAAGGAATAAATATTAATTAATTTTAAGAAAAACACTGTTTATACAGACACATGAATACATTTAGATTTTAACTTTTCTTTCGGCTTTCATGATTGATTATACATACAATTTAGGATGTTGGTTGGTTTATCGCCTTATCTGAAGGACAACAGGGCATCACCCCAAAAAACATTTACATTGTCTGTGTCATAAGGTAAATATATTACACGCGTTGGTGCAGCAGACGTAAAGAACACTCAGCAGTGTTTAAAGCCCCGTCCATATATTCTGTATCCGTTAGGTCCCTAACCTCATAGGCGGGTGCCATGGCACCACCACAAAATAGAAATAAAGAAAGAAAGGTTGGAGTGACAAAAGAATGCAGTGCTTAACTTCTTTTTTTTTTAGAAATCACGTCGATGGATATTACAGGGGTATTGATTAATGTAGGCCTGAGATCTTGCCACAACACCTCGTGGTATTATTCACCGAACAAAGGCCGGTTGTAGAGACAGACGTACTTAAAAGCTAGTAGGCCTATTTAGTGTTTTTAAGCGAGATATATCCACGAACCAACGCGGCGCCGGTCAGGTGTAACCTATGTTATCTAATGGACGTGTTCAGAAGACGCTTCGGAAGCTGTTTCCAGTTATTATAATTCACAACTAGTAGTATAACCGAAAAACTTGTTGAAATTATGAAGCTGCATGGTGTTGTATTTGATCTGTAACACCCTGAACACAAACATATAAGAAAAACATATCAAATCTGGGATTAAATAGGCAGTCCGCTAGGAGAAGCTCGTTAGTTGCGCGTGACAAAATTTTCTTTCATTTTGACACGGTAAAAAAAAGGAATGACGGTATTTTTCTTGCTATCTTTTTTTTTTACGAACCAAAGTTATCTGACTTGTTGCTTGCTCTTCTTTTACAATAAGTGCTGCGAGAAGTAGAGGCCTTCCTATTCTAGTTGCGTTGACATTTTGGTACAGTAGCCCCATGGCTTCTTTGGTGCTGACTGACAGCTTTAAAAAGTTACCAGACCGAATTACGTATCCCTACGCCGAACCAGATGATCTTCAAAAACGTGTGTTTAGCATCTGTAACTTTTGACAGTCAAAATTTAGGTATACACCTAAATGTTGACTGTCAAAAGTCAGCTGTGAGCTGTCAGTCAGCACCAAAGAAGCCATGGGGCTACTGTACATTTCTATAAAGGATGTGCTTTATTTGTAGACTATGAGCTGCGAACTGACCGTTCCCGTGCGTGTGATCGCGACCGCCACCGCGCTAGTATGTGGCTACATTCATTGAACCAAGGCCGTGGTCGAGGGGTGGTGGTTCAAAACACCCCCGAAATTGTATGAACAAAGTATATATATTTAAGGTTCAAACAATATAAAATGAAGGTACAAGTACAAATTAAGGGGCTGTGTTACCATAAAACGTTTAATACTTAGAATTTGTTCTAGACTTCGGGAGTTAGGGAGCTATATTACCATAAAAACATTTCAGAGAGCTTCTAGAGTTGTTTACATTTTATTTTTTTCCTAGCCTTCGGCAGTTAGGGGGTTAAGTTGCCATAAAAAAACACTTCAGAGAGCTTCTAGAGGTATTTAAAATTTACAATTTTCTTTAGATTACGGCAATTGAGGTGAGTGTCCCCCCCCCCTCCCCCGAAATTATTGGCTGGCTACGGCCTTGCATTGGACATTATGTCTACGCATGCCTATGAATTGTGATGTTTTTCTGTAGTTTCACAATTTGACCTTTAATCTGTTTCTATTATGCTAATTCTCACCATAAAGCCTATCAACAGGAAGGCGATGATGAGTGTGTCTTTGAGCGGGA
>CABFOW010000175.1:274392-297211 GCA_902141385.1 Timema californicum
GGTCTAGGGGTAAGGTGTCAGACTTCTGTGCTGGGGGTCCGGGGTTCAATACTCATTCCCGGCAAAGATTTATCCGATTACCAAACCTTTCCTTCACCTCTGACAAGACGTGTATTAATCACAACTTGTGAATGTGTGGAATGACAGGCCTCCGCCGTGGTTCGGATCCCACGTTAAACTGTAGGTCCTTCATTTAATCTTACAATCACCCTACCGTTTTCACATTAGCTTAAGTGCGTATAACCCGAACGGGTAGTAAGACGCGGTGCCAAAAATAATTATTTATCGTTATGGCCACTTTTTGGTGGGTAGACAGACCCCCGCTCTCCACCTAAAATAATTAGCTTACCACGCCCTTGTTGTTCGTTAAATATACCTACCTACCTTGGAATCGTCGTCAGTGGAAGTCTTCGAACCTTCCTGAGGAACAAGCTTTCTTCTCTGGGACAAGCCCTCCGGTTTGGGAATCCCCGCAGACATCGCGGGAAGGTTTGGCACACCAGACGTTGAACAACTCTTAAGTCTCAAATACTAAATTAAGCTCTTCCCGAACTGAGAAAAGTTAATACTAGACGTCCATGAACATTATTGTTCTTAACTTTCATATATTCTGGTTTTATCACGAACGTAGAACAAAGACGAATAATCATTTCAATTGTACACAAACGTAAGTGTTGAAATCGTTTTGTGATAGCAAATATTTTCTCCAGCCGAGCCTTATGGAATGGATACAGGTCACATTACAAATGTAATTTTTTATTACAGACTACATTTACACTAATGGAGTTGATATCAGGTAGGAAGATATGATTTATAGTAAAATTAGCTAACTATTTGCCTGTAGAAAACTATCCTGCATGCATCTAATCGTGATTCGAACCTCGACCTACTTGTTCAGAATATTAACTATGAATACCTGTGCAACTATGGGCGGTGAACCAATTGCTAATAAAAAAAATAAACTAAAGTAAGATTCTGATAGGAAGTATTGTATTTGAGTTATTTTAAAATCCCTTCATTATGTTCATATGTCAAGCCATGTAATCTGTAGCTGTAATTTTTGTCAATATATTATCACTACAGTACTTATAAATGAACACTAATAATTTGATAAATTGTTGTCAATGTTGACCATAAAAATCCACGTTTATATTTTCAAAGGGCACATTCTACCAGAATCGTCCTATATTATTGAGCAGTTCCCTTTAGTAATCTGTCATATGGTTTTTTATTTTTGAAAATGTGTTAGGTTTTAAATCGATTTTATCAAGAAAATATTTATCATGGAATGTTTTCCTATAAACTAAAATTGGAGTGTATTTTGTATAAAGCATTAAATACATTAAGTTCAGGATATACTAAATTGGTTCATATATTGTCTAATAAATAATATATTTAGCATTATTTATCTAATTTGGCATTTTATATTTGTGAGATAATGTTCAAGTTGACGATAGCTTTGAAAATGAAGATGTTTGTAACTAATTAGTATTCCCCAGAAAAAAGGATTGATTAGTTTTTAATTGGAGGATAGTAATTGTATTAATGATTTCAATTACATAGAAATGGTAGTTTTAACGTTCTCATTGACAAATTATTTGTCTCTACCCTTTTCACCTCATCTGATAGATTTTGGTCAACCCCATTTGTAAATTTAAAATATGTGAGAGCTTGCCTAACATTTGATTTTAAAAACAGTAATAATAAGACTGCAAAAATTACATAGTGACCAGTAAAAAACTTTTTCTGACAAATATATTGAATTATTTATAAAGCTACTGTAGCGTGCCAGTACCTTTCAAAAGGGTGTTTATTTTAAAAATAATAACTTTGTTACTTGGTTTGATATGGTCAAGGTTGTCACATTTTTTTTTACTACAAAACTTCTTTGATTAGGTTTTCCATTAGAAATTCTCAATTTTACAAACTTATATTAAAGCAAGAAAAACAATAAAAGGATTTGTGTGATGTCATGCAGGAGATTAAGGTTAACGACATTCCCTAATTAGAGAATCAGATCTTAATTTGATACACCCAAGCACTCTACTTACAATCACATTTAAATGCCAAAGTACGAGATACAAGTTGAGGGGAAAACCTTAGTTCCTTTTATAAAGCCCCTAGTTTACCTTCTGGTAGTATTTTCCCTCTAACATTGACGAGCATTTTAAAATTATATTTTTCTTGTTTCCTATTTCAAACTGTATATATTCTTCCACAGACTTATTTTTCACCCTGGCAGGAAAATTCCTACAAATCGTTTTCGCGAATAAACCAAATAGCTTAAGCGATAGACAATCAAAACAAAAAAAACAACTCTACTTTAAGATCAAAAAACTAATTATGTGACAGTTCAAGAGTGAGAATAAAGTGCCAGAGGATTAAACAAAATACATATTACTAATATTCAAGAGAGGGGGTAGGAAGAGGTGCGAAAATTACAGATGTGTCAATGCATGAAAATATACTAAAACATTGTGAAAAGAGAAAGAGGAAAAGTGTAAAGGGAAGAAGAAAGAGAAGCAACATAGATTCAGAGGTGGTGGAATATGTATGAATATAGTGCGAGTTGTGTAAAGACGGAGAGAGGGTGGATGGAGTGGTTTCAATTTTTTTAAATGAGAAAACAAGGGAGTGATCTCTCACCACTACTACTATTATTATTACCGCGTCTTACTACCCGTTCGAGTTATAACCACTTACACTAATGTGAAAATGGTAGGGTGATTGTGAGCTGAAATGGAGGACCTACAGTTTAACGTGGGATCCGAACCACGATGGAGGCCTGGCATTCCGCACATTCACAAGTTGTGAATAATACTCTTGTCAAGAGGTGAAGGAAGGGTTTGGTAATCAAATAAATCTGTGCTGGGACCGAGGATTGAACCCCGGACTCCCAGTACAGAGGTCCGGCAGGTCACCCTAACCACTATTTGTATTGGCGATAGAAATGATCATGGACAGTGTGACAGGGAAACATGAAAGCAATGTTGTTTGCAGATAGCTTGATGGTACAGGAGGAAAGGGAAGTACAGGAACGGTTTGAGAAAGTGAAATAGTGTGGAATAGAATATATTATGGCGAAAAGTGACGTGATGGTTATGACTGATGACAAAGTAGAAAACATGCCAAAAAAAAACCCACACAAGATACAATTGAATGGAATAGGTTTGAAATAAGTAGAGCGCTTAGAGACAAGACCATCAGGGAGAAGTTTTCTACAGGTGTGCAAAATACCTACTATGGAAGTTTTCTACAGGTGTGCAAAATATTTACTATAGAAAAGAGAAGTGCCTCTGAAGGGTATGAAAGTTTTGAATAGAGCAATGTTATTCACTCTTTATTGCTTGCATACACCCAAAAATAATTTTTATAGCTTTAGACCCCACCCCCCTTCCCCCATTAGATTTTACAATATATCCAGTAAGAAGAGCCTAACAGGGAACTAAATAAATGCATAGTACAATTATTTTGAGGATTTATTGCTCTGTTTGGATCAATACAAATCATATGGGATTTAAAACAATATAAAAAAAGTGCAAATATTTATTTAATAATACATAAATTGCCATTTAGTGAAATTCCTGGTCTTGTTTTCTCGAAGCTTGTAGTTCAAGACGGAGACGAGAATTAGTGAGTGCAAGGATGAGGAATATAACTATTCCTCAACTTAGTTTTTTTTATTGATTTCATTGCAGAGAAACCTTGTTCACACAAATTAGTAGATGGAAATGTACGAAGCTTTGAAATAGCAATGTCACCTAAGTCCTTGAACTCAATGCGAGCTGCTGTCCAAAAATGGCTAATTGGTGTGGTCTTGAATGTTGCTTTTAGAATCCTATCAGCGGAAATTACAATTAAATCATCTTATTATATTTGAAAGAAGGTATAGGAAAGGTGGATAGAAACAAATAAAAGGGGGGACGAACACAATGTGGCCTTTACAATGAAAATAAGAACACAGTTCACATTTTACAATGCTGCCAATGGACAAAAAGGTAATGGTTGCCTCTTAAAGAAAATTGATCGTCACCGCCCAATCCCCCGACCCAGGTTTCATTCTATCGGAACTCATCAGGGAGAAAAAGAAAAATGGTAAAGAATGATAGAACACATAGATAGGAACATGTAAAAGGTATAACATAAAGGACAAACACAGGAAAAGGACATTGGATGTGAATATATAATGAGATACAATTACCTCATTAAATTAAATCATCTTTAAATTTGATCGAAAGTTCAGATGAAGTTACTGTTGTGGTATCAACAGGATTTGCTATTCAATCCTGTGTTTTGTCCTCTTTCTCCATATGTGGAAAGTATTTCAGAAATACACACAGCATAAGAGCGTTCAGTATGGTTTGTACACAAATTAAAAACATTTTGGCGTACACGTACCACTGGTTTAGAGCATACCTAATACACATAGTTACATATGCAACAGAAACCTGGATTGTGAGTTTAAGAGAAACAGGAAAATGGAGTCCGCGGGAATGAAGTTTTTGAGGAGCAGAAAATATAGGATTAGGAATGAAGATGTACAGCCAAGAGATGGGGCACAGGGGATATATGAGATAGTTGAGGAAGCAAGGATGAGATGGTATGGACACACAATGATGGAAAGGAGTATTCCAAGAAGATTAAGGGATATGAAGTACGTGGCAAAGAGACTGCCAGGAAGAGATGTCAGGAGGAAGAATGTTGGGGAAAAAAGAGGGAGATAAAAGCAATTTAACCGGCCACAAGCTGTAACCAGTTCATGACAATGCAGACTAGTTTTAGAGTTATTTAAGAATTTTGTTTCTTTAAAGCTTGCCTAATAAAACACAAATATATTAACAAAGAAATTATATCTCGACTTGCCGCTCCATCCTAAATAAGCAATTTCCGTATTGAAGAAATGTATGCATGTTATAAATCATGTTTCAGGGGAAAAAAAGAAATAAGAAGTGTTCAAATCAGAGTGTTTTGATCTTCAGTTCAGCTAAATGTGATAAATCTGCAAATCTTTCAGTATCCTTATTAGTTTATCCGTTGGTTCTCCAGGTGGATTGCAGTCTTGCTATTCTACTTAGGCCACATATTTTAAGAACTCAAATTTCAAGTTTATTTCTTAAGCAATAAATTTGGCGGTCTAGGGGTAAGGTGTTAAGACTTCTGTGATGGCGGCCGGGGTTCAATCCTCGGTCCCGGCACAGATTTATCTGATTACCAAACCCTTCCTTCGCCTCTGACAAGACATCTTGTGAATGTGGGGAATGCCAGGCCTCCACCGTGGTTCGGATTCCACGTTAAACTGTAGGTCCTCCATTTCATCTCACAATCACCCTATCATTACACATTAGTGTAAGTGCGTATAACCCAAACGGGTAGTAAGACGCGGTGCTAATAATAATAATAATAATAATAATAAATAATAATAATAATTTAAGTTAGAGATATAGGTATGAAGTATGCCCAAGAGGAAAGTAATCTTCCTTTCTCCAGACATGTCCAAAATGTTCAAACTTCCCAATAATATGAGAGAGGCATACACCTGTCTCACATCTGTTTAATTAGCGCCAATCTTAGTACTATTGACTAAGAAAATGACAGAAATCTTGACAGTTCCTTTAGTCAAGTATTTGACATTACAATGCCATTGAAACGAAAATTCAAGAATGAAATACTCTAAAACACATCATTTTTCCTGGCAATCCCATGTAGTTCAGGTTTTCAATTCTTTCAAAACTCTATTGCACAGTGCTTTAGGAAAGTTCAAGGACATCCACCACAAGCTATATATTCTCCACTGTACTAATACATAAGCTTTTATGTCAATTTTGATGCAACCATTAGAAAGGCCATTTAAAATAGTCTTTGAAAAAAAAAAGAAGAAAAAAAGAGAGTTGCTCATCAATTAGTCTAAGACAAATCTAATTTGAGATTGAGAATTTTAGTTCACTACCAAAAAAGCTTGTTTTTCTAATTAAAAAATTAAAAACTCAAAAATGAATAAATTTTGGTGTTTTATTAAACATAGCTTTTTGGTAGTAAACTAAAATTCTCAATCTTAAATTAAATGTCTTGGACTAATTAAAGAGTGACTTTTTCTTAAAATGATTATTTTAAAAGGCCTTTCTAATGGTTACATAAAAATTGACATAAAAGCTAATGAACGAGTACAGTGGAGAATATTTAGTTTGTGACGGGTGTCCTTATAGTTTTCTTAAGCACTGTAGTTTAAAACCGAAAATAGGTTTTTTGAGTGGTTTTCTAACACATTTTCAAGTAAACCATCAACCACACTTGACACCTGCAAAATGCAACGAAAATTTTAAGTCATTACAACTAAACTCTTGTATTCTGCTAAATTCAATAGAGCTTTACTAATAATGTAGTTCACAATAGGCTTCACCAGGAATGTGTATTTTACAACCAGACAAGCAAATAAAATGACTCGTGAATGCCTCAAATTCTTTGCGAGACACAAGCATAAAAATAATAATGGAAATGTCTAAAAGGGGGTCATTAACCGATTATATACATATGAGAATTGTACTGTCTGTGATGAACTGAAAAAGATATGACATGTCATAATTCGGGCCATGGCAATAATTAAAATGCATTTACTTTACCTTGCAAGCATTGTTATTAAAAATATATTTTTGGCAAATCATGGGATTTGCAACCTTTTCAATTTTTTTCTTTCCTAATTTGTTTTGATTCAAGTTGTCGAATAAAATAAAATAAAATAAAATAAAATAAAATTTGAATGAATATTGAATTTCTCAATCCCACACCTTAGCTTAGCCTGTCTACTGAGATAAGGGTCCCAGGTTAAGTTCCCAGCATGGCCAAGAAATTTATCATTGGTGAAACTTGGGTTTATCCTTTATGTTATGAATTAACGGCCAAGGACTTGATGTGCCTGTCCTAGTATTAAGTTGGATTATAAGACATAAGAAACTATGACAGGCCTATCAAGACGGTAATGGAAAATATATGGTTTGAATAAAAAAACTTACCCAGGCCACAAACTGGAAACAGTAATGGATGTAAGTAGGGGTCTGCGAGCTTGGATTTTATCATTCAAGTCAAACTCTAGTATTTATAAAAGCTTCAGAGTTCGATTATAGGCCTATTCATAATTTTAAAATGTTAAAAGGTATATTAAAACACATGTTCTTAAAATATGAATGACACTCATTTTTATAAACAGTAGATACTTTTGAAAAAAAAAAAGAAGTCAAATGGATATATAGATGTTTAAATTAGAAATAACACTTATAAAACACAATTTATAAAACAAGATCTAATAAAAAAACAAATAATTTAAATGGTTTCAACAAATGTCTTTAAGGACATTTAATGCCAGGCCTCCACCATGGTTCGGATTTCATGTTAAACTGTAGGTCCTCCATTTAATCTCACAATCACCCTACCATTACACTTAAGCGTAAGTGTGTACAACACGAACGGGTAGCAAGACGCGGTGCTAATAATAAAAATAATTTAAGGACATTAAGATTACACTAACAATTATAAAACAAAGATAATAAAATGAATAGTTGCACGATGGCTTGGAAATGTATAATAAGACAGTATAGAAACACTGTACAGTGATGTAAAGTAAGTGGTAGTGAAGGAAGCAAGCCTGAAAAAATAGTTGGATTAGGCCTAGATAATATTATTGTAGTGTGTTCCTACGCTGTCTTGATTAAAAGTTAATAAAACACACATTTTAATAAGCTGATATTTCCCCAAAATATGCTACAGTAACTTAATTTACTGTGTAAGAAAACATAAGAATCATAAACAATTATAAATTTGAAATGTTTCGTATTTTGTTTATTATTCCTTAGTGTGATCGTGTATTATCACATCTTCTGTTCCATTTCCATTCCTCTATGCACAGTTGCACATGGTATGAGCTCTCGTTAGACATTATTTTATTGAGAAATTGACATCAATTTAATTTTTAATGCTTATAAAAGTTGATGCTCATACCTTAAAATTAAAAATATTTCTAGCAAACAATATGAAATACTAAGTGCTTTTTATAATATAAATGTGGTGAGTTTGGTAAAATATGTATTTCAATAAATATGATTAACTTTGACTTTCAACAGGTTAACCAACACAATTTTATAACTAAATGGTAACTAAACCAGAGCTAGTTTCATAGCTAAACGTTTAATATAAGATTTTTTGATATTACATTTTCAATTTAGCATAAATTATTATTTTAAAAAGAGACCAGGTCAAAATAGTAAATAGAATCATTCAATTATTTAGTAATCTTCTTAGCTATTTTTTATTTTCATTGCATTGTCATGGCAATACAAGTGAACAACTTCAATCGAGTATAATTCCAAATGGACGAAAATATTGAATAAATTTACTGGTCGAAAGTGGTTTTAAAGCTCTATTACGTTATTAATGTGAAAATTGAAATTAATTTTTATCAATTTGTTAAGTAACCAAATGATTTATAAGTGGAAATGCTGATATTAACTCAATTAAACAGATTATGCTTACTATTGCATTTAAAAAATTGATTTAGTACATCAAGTAGGAGTTCGAAAATGATGAGCCTACAAAACTTTCGATCTTGATCTTAAGCTTAAGCGACAAGCTTGAGTTCGAAATACAAGTACTCACAAAGCCCTAGATATAAGGAAAATTGATATCAAAGCTCCGCAGAGCTCTGGTGTATAGGGAAATAATCGTGCCTAAGAAGTAACTTATGTTAAAAAAAAAAAAGTACAGCCGTTAAAAAATCAGTTCTTTTAAATTACTAATGTTGCTCTTGATAATAGTATAATATAACTTAATTAATGGGGTAGTAAAAAAAGGAATTCACCAAAATTTGCATAAAAAGCATTGAAAACACCACCTATTGCGCAAATTATAGATTAAGTGGACCCAATTTTTTATTTATTTAAATGCACAGTGCATTGCACTTTAATTTTATACCTTAAACAAAGCTATCACATTATACGCATGTATACCTCAAAAGCGAGTCAAAGAGTTATAAAACATTAAAACGAAGAAAAAGAAAGAAAAAGAGATTTAGGTGACAGGATCAATTTAATAAAGTAAGAATTAATATATAATACAAACTGTTCTAAACCACCAAACAAGTTTCATACAAATGTAAACTGGAATAGACAAAAGAAATAAAATTATTATACAGGCTTATACAGCAAAATTGTTCAACATTTACAATGTATTTCATTTAATTCGTTTTAAAAACAGTTTAGTTAAAACTAATAATCATCAAATAAATTATAAACCTGAGATTGTTGCAGCAAATGGGCAGGCTCTGTTTTGAATCATTTTAATTTGGTATTTATCCAAACCAGAGATTACTTGACTCGGATGTTTGATTGAAATACACATCAATTGGTATGATGTGTCTGAACTGTATTACTTTGGAAGTTAAAACTTAACATTATCACCAATTTCAACCATTGGTTATTTAGAATATAGAATTGGGCTAGTAAAAGCTATTAAAATGAAACTTAAATCATAAGCAGTTATAAATTGGCCAAGAAAATTCATAATGGACAATATTTGATTAACCAACCATAAAGACCTAAACCATAAGTACCAAACTTGTTTTTTTTATAAATAAGATGGTCATTATTAAACATTATAGCCCAAAACTGAAACATTAAAATGTTTTATTTGCTATAGTTTAAAATAATTTCATCACTAGTTTTAAATAAGTTTCAGTTTAGAACTCAACAAAATTTAAGTAATTTAGTTAGATATAATTGCATGAGAAACTTAAGACTTTAATATTACTATTATTTCTTAACCAACATTACAACTTTTCAATGCAACTTCTATTCACTTTTGAGGTATAAATGTGTATGTGAAAGAAGATACAGGAAGGGATAATTGCATTTATGAAACAAAGATACAGAAAAAAGTGATAGAAACTGTAATGTCTTCAATATATACAGTTATACCTCAAAGTTTCTATCAATCTTTAATGCAACTTCTTTCATTTATATTTAACAAATAAAAAATTAAATCTCACTATCACACCAATTTGAAAAATAAGCAGAAAAATAGATAAGGAACTATTCAATACAGCCAGGTATTTGTTTACTTTAATCCACACCCGATTTGAAAATATATCCGATTTAAAATGGCTGGGAATTAGTAACTCAAAGAAACCACTTTTTAGAGTTAGTAATGGTCCTACATTGATATCTTAAAAAGTTAAAATCTACATTGCACCAAAATTTACAGTCCTAGTACACCGAGGATCCTATCAGTTCATATTTTTAAAGATAATGACCAATTCATCGATTTACAAACTCAGCCAAAACATTTTATGGATCAATTTTGGTTGAGTCGGTTCTAAATGAAAATGGTTTAATTACTTTGGTTCTCAGTTCCAAATAAGCTTAAAAAGAAATTTTCAATAACCTCCACAAAAAATACATGCAAATTAACTAATGATTACTAACTCATTTCAGAAAATATGCATATGTATATAAAAAAAAGGAACTATTTTCATAACAACTATAGGCATTGTCTCCCACATATTAAATTAAGAAAACCTTTTTTCACTTTTAGAGGTATTTTGTATATGTACTTGAAAGAAATTTTTGCTTGAACCAATAAAAACATTGAACTGGAAATATAATTTTTAAATCAGAAATTGGTTTTTTAAAGTAAAAAGTGGTGGAACCAAGGTACCAAATTACTGAACCATTCCTAAAATAAACATACAAAGAAAATATACTTTAAATTATATCAAGTTTGAAGTTAAAAGATACTTTTTAAAGATTTCTCCTTATATTAATAGGCAAATAAACACAAACAGAACACAAAAAATAAAAATATTTCTAAAACAATAAATAGCAAAACAAGGTATGTATTATTTCATTGTTTATTAACAAGGTTTAGGTTACAGAATCTCCATTTTTGTAAAAATGGAGTAATGAAACTATTTATATCATACAAAATCAAAATTTTAGGAAGAAATCAAATACAAAATGACACCCTGAGTATTTTTTTGTTCTCAATTAATAAAAACACACATATGGTGCCATTTTATACAAGTTCCTACCATTCGAATGCTATATCAGCCAGAAATAGGCAGATTATTTTGATCTCAAAACAAAGCTCTTAGAGGAAACAAAAATTACCAGTATAAGAGTGGGTTGAGGAATGGAGAGTGAACGACAGCAAATTTGAAATATTCCCCGGGGTAAGAGTGGGGGGTGGGGGAGAAGCGACATATCCATGTTAAAATTTTGTTTCCTCTTCTTTTTTCCCTACAACTCCTATGGACAGGATAGAAACATAATTAAGTGTACAGGAAATATTTTCAATTTCTCTTTTGTAACATCTTTAATTATGTCTCTATAGCAGATGTACAAAACTTCTCTGTTTGCAGAAAATAGAAGCATAGTTATCAAAAGAAACTTAAAAAGAAAACTTAAAATTTTAACCATTAGACAATTTTAATATAGTTTTTTCATTTTTTATTTCACAACAAGTATTTAACTAAAGGTTTGTTATTTTCATAATTTACAAGCATTAAAAATATACATTTGAATTAATGTTTCAAAAAAAATATCAATCTGATTTCTTAAAAAAACAAACATAAAATATAATCATGTGCACACAATGGCAAACGATCGCTTCAAAGAGAGGAAGAAAGTTATTTTTCCAATACAGACAAAACTCCAAATATTTTTCATAAAAGCAATAATTGAACAAGTGCCAAGAGCTACGAAGTCCCAACTGCTCTTATGCTTTTTTTTATTTATTTATATAATTTCTGTTTAGAAAAAGATTCCTTATTTTAAATGGACTTTATTTCTCCCTGTCGCCAGGTTGTGTGAGGAAGTTTGGGTCACATCACATGGCATACTTGCGTGTCCATTCCCTCGCAAGTTCGTTATATTTTTCCCTATCTGTCTTGTATATCCTAGCAATTTCAGGCACTAGTGGGTCATCCGGATTCGGATCACACAGCAAAGAACAGATGGATAAGAGGACTGAAAAACACACAAAAAAAAATCATCAATTCCATCAACAAAAATATATATGCTTTTAAATAAATGTAAAAACTACATTTTTCTATTTTAGGTAACATCAAGTAGAGAATAAAAATAAAACACTTGTAATTGTATGCCTTAATACATCCTTTGTACCTTCCAAAGTAAAAACCGCCTCCTGCATACACCTTGAAGAAAATAAGAACGAGTCTACATTTAAAATGCATCAATGTGGTGTCAACTGTTAACCATATATATTAGGGATGGACGAGACTTGAAAACTCGAGATCGAGATGAGAAAAACACAATATTGATCACGTCTCTAACATATAAAATTGTTCTCGAAAATCTGAGAAACTTTAAAGAAATAATAGAAATATGCAAAAAACTGCCCTAATAAATTTACTAACTAATACAAGTGAAAACTTATTATTTTAAACACTATTTGATAAATACTTGGTTTAGTTGGAAGTTAATATATTTTTTCCCCATAAAAGAGCTCAGATTGGCAAGCCATAACATTAGTTTGTTAAAAATGAAATGTTCCATTAGATGTTTCGTTAAGAAAGATCTTGTTTTTAAATAATTTCAATAATAGCATAAAAAAAATTCTCATCTCGTTCTCCCATCTCGATATTTTTTCATCTCAAACTGAAAAAGTGGTTCTCACACATCCCTTTTATATCATATTGGATATACACAATCATTAAAAGACAAAACTGTTAATTTATTGAGGTTTATTCATGCAAACTAGCCATAAAGTTTTATTCAACCCCCCCCCCCTCCACATTACGGTATGTGCCAATTTGCTCCTATAGGCGTAGTGAGAGAATCTGAATTCCTCAATGTCTGAGTGAATGAAGGATGTGACAGTTGTAGATAAAATACAGGGTTGAAGAAGAGAGTGCTTCAACTTACCCCCTAGTCAAATAGCAGCTCTATTTTGGCTAGATTACTAGTAAACACACACATATATATATAACATAAATACTTTTGAATAGAGGGGCCACAGAGTTTCATATTGAAAAAGATTACTGAATAATAGTCATATTTATTAGAGTTGGATCAAATCCACCATTTTACAAATTCAAATCCCTGGAATATAAAATACAAAAAGTAACCTAATAATAACATTATTCCTTTTAATTCATTCCCTATAATATTTATACATTCGGTTAAGTGCTAAATTACTTGGCTGGGGTTTGGTTGTTAAGTTCATCCAATAATAATAATTGGTTCTGACCCAAAATTAAGCAGTATTAGAGGTCTAAAACAAATTTCACTTTAGAAATTGAAAACAATAATTTTTTAAAAGGATTTGATGCCTGAATGCAAAACTTTCTAAGATCTTGAATAGCCTTAAGGATTCGATTGCTCCATCACTAATATGTATATATACATATTTATTTAAAAAATTACACTTAGAACACAGGACTTTTGACTCAAGAGCACCACTGAACTATCTATAATTGGTCCCATGCTCCAAGAGTGTGATGGTCATGTAAGATCATAAAATACTTCAAGAGATATAAGAGAAATAGTCAATGGTGACTTGGGGTGGGCATTTACACTGCGGCTTGTACAAATTTCAATTATATATGATTTATCTATCTCTTTAAGGCCCTTAGTCCTGTCTAGTGCAAGTCTAAAACCTATTTTGTGAAATTGAGAGGTGGGAGGGTGAAAAGCGTGGTGTGGCTTCACAACCGACCAAAGTATCCTCCCGTGCCAACAAAAACAGATGGATCGTGGAAAATGTAGATGGCACTAGCTACCGGAAAAATCATACGTTTGGAAATATCAGTTTTCTCGAGAACGAGTGAAATTTTTATAGTAATATTTTCAACACCTCTTCTAATAATATAATGTATCAATGTTTATTAACTGTTACCTTTCCTTATTTTTTGTTATGCAGCCGGCAGTTTTCTATCGAAAAATGTCAATTTTATCGATATTTGATCGCTGTTTAAATTAGAGAGGTGAGCATATAAAAAGTATAACTTAATCAACATGCTTCTATTCTTAAACCAACTGTTTCAAAAAATAAAATTCTAAGACAATTAACATTCTTGAAGATAACTGTTTTTTCCCATGGCTCTGAATTTCGACGCCAAATGAAACGGGCCAATTGTCTTAAGGAAAATCTCTTGTTCTTTTCACTTTTTGAGGTGGTTTGTAATATATATGAAATTTGAAGAAGTATGTGGGAAGACGACCGTAGGGTAGTTCAAGAGATGGGAGAAGTAGATAACAGAAGTGTTCAAGTGAGAGGAAAAGAATGGAAGAGATTAAAGGAGGAAGAATGGTGGAAGGAGAGAGGAAGATGGAGGTATTTTATTAAATTGACCCGGCCACAGGCTGGAAACAGTTGTTGATATGAAAGGTTTAGAGAAAAACATACACACATATAATTTTTTTCTATTCACCTTTCCTGTACCTTCTTCCAAATATATATTTTATGGTTGTAATTATAAGTTATTAATCAATATACTAAAGAAATTCAACTTGAAATATTTCTAATACAAATACTGCATAGTAATAATAATAATAAACACTGATTTTGTTCAAACTTGACTCAAAGTGAAATACAGAAAACTTGCGACTAACCGAGGCAATTGGGACTGATCCTTCTGATAGAAAAAAACTGATATGGAGCATGTAGGATTTATTGATTATAAATCACTAGGATGTACTGAATTTGTGGACATTATAAGTTTCAAATTATTTAATGTATTATAAAGCTAAGCTAGATTTTAACCGATGTATAAAATATTTAACTATTGTTTAAATAGTGTGTTAAAATTGAACACTTTCACAGGTGTGCCACGGTTAACATGGTGCAATGCTTGTATAACCACGAGTCTTCTTTATGCCTACTTGTATACCCCTAATGTTCTACACAAAATTATAGTTTGACACATATTTCTTTACAATTTAATTTTGGGTGTACCCAAAGAACCAATAGGAATAAAAAATTATATTTTGTACAATATGCTTGCGATGAAAAGCTAGCTCACCCTTGGAGATTGTTAGCGCAGGAGACCATTGTGATCTCAGAATATCCAAACAAATGCTGCCATTACTATTTATGTTGGGATGATAAATTCTGGTTGTGAATGCAACCTAAAACATTTTATAAAAATACACTACACAATATCAACAAAAAGACAGTTATTTGTGAATCATACATGTATATTATTTTAAAAAATACAGCCCGGAAAATAATTTAGCCAAAATATAATACTTAACCCTTTTAGTGCCACGAATTACTCCGGATTCGGATGCAAAGCAGGGTTCCTACAGTATTTTGAAAGGGGGAAAATAATCCTCGACCATTTTACCAATATCGCTGACCAACTTCTAATAAAATTTCCATTATAACTTTACAGTATTATACTCTTACATGTGAAAATATTAATATAAATACATTTATTTCAGCCTCCTCCTCCTCTACAGCCGACCTTGCCTCACCTCTCATGGAAGAATAAGAAAGCAGACGTTTTGCTAATCAGTTCAGAGAAATGAAGAAATAATAAAATATATCTAACCTTATCAAAAAGTTGTAACAAACTTGATTCACTTTGGTATCATGTGCAGAAATACGTACTAAATAACAGGGCATTAAGAACACACTAAAAAGTTTGGTATCATTCCAGTTTTATTTTACCTAAACTGTATATCTCACAACAGGAGGAACTGTGCGTGCTTTCATATTATTCTATTTTCCTTTTATTAAAATTATCACAATAGTCATATAATAAGAAAATATACTATATTTAATAAAGTGAAGCGTGTTTCTTCTTCAGTTCTTGCAACTCCCCTTCAATTGCTTCTCCTTTATCTTCAGTTGCCATCATTAATTTTTTTCTTTCTCCTTCTAAGTCTTTAACTTGTATATCTAATTTCCTCTTTCTGCCACATTCTTGTCTTTTTCACTTCTTTCCTGCTTCTTCATCTCTAAGTATTCATGATAGCATTTCTGAGCACCACTTACGTATTCCAACATAATTTTTCTAATGTGTATGTTTTTAATCCTTCCTGCTTATTGTATCTCAAGATGAATGCGACGCTGTGCAGTGACTCTTTTCATGCATATTTTCAACAAGTAGAGATTTATTAACTGAAAAACCACCTTAAACAGTTGCTTTCTCATGCGACAAGACAAGGCAAATCTTTATTACTTCCCAAAGATGTTTGTACAGTAGCCTCATGGCTTCTTTGGTGCTGACCGACAGCTCACAGCTGACTTCTGACAGTCAACATTTAGGTATTTATCTAAATTTTGATCGTCAGAAGTAACAGCTGCTAAACACATGTTTTTGCAGATCGTATGGTTCGGCGTAGGAATACATAATTTGGTCTGGTAACTTTTCAAAGCTGTCAGTCAGCACCAAAGAAGCCATGTTGCTACTGTAGTTTGCATCTTCTATTAGAAAGTTACCATAGTGTTGAGTCCTACTGCATAACTAAGCTGATCAAAAGGACGAAATATTTCTTGAAGCTGAGATTTTTTCAGGTTGCAAAAATACAAGTATTCTTTCTTGGCATTTTCAGCCAGAACATTTATGATGTTGGGATGCTCGAGTTCCTCCAAAAGAAAAACTTTTCTGACCCAGTTGAGGTGAATGTTGAATAACAAGGATCCAATGAAGACAGACTTCTCACAGCTTTTTGTTTTAAGGGACTTCTTTTGTGTAGTTTTGCAATCATGGCGGTTAACATACTACGGCACTAGTCTATAAATTCTAGTTTTTGTCTTTCTGTTACTGTGATCGCAGTTTCTCATAACAAATGTTTTGTTGCGAATCTTATATCATTATGTTTGCTAAAGATACATTTTTTTTACTCGCACATTTTATCAGATCAGGTTTCACGCAACGATTCATAAGGTATCTTAGAAGTTTATCTACAGCTTCAGAAAGATACGAAGTCATTGGTTCTGATATCTGCAATCGTTGCAGGAAAGGCTGACATTCATCTGCAACTGTCTTGAAAAAAGCTAGTTTACATTTCAGGAATCGATCACAAGCTGCTCTTTTCAGTGTCTCTAAAGGCTTTGTTTTGCTTCTTTGAGAAACTTAACAACATGGTCCCAAATTTGTAATGCCCATTGAAAGCACTTTGCATTCTCTAACCCCTTCACACCACAGGACTTCAATGTAAAAGTTGTACAACCTGTCAACTGGGTAAACAATGCTTGACGAGCTGAAGAGTTAGTGAACAGGTAGTACATGTGACGCAATAAGCTACTTATATCCCAATCAACAAATTCCATTCCTGTTCTTATGTAATCATGAACAACATGAAACCCACATGTTTCCAGATTTAGCAAACTACATACTTCATTGTCTGTGATGAATTTGATGTGTTCCTGAAGAAGTGTTATAAACTTTAAATTGACATTTAGGCCATCCATTGACACTTGTATCAACTTAAGAGAGCGAAAAAGGAGAAATACCATACAGGAAACTTTCAGTAATTCTTCAGCAGTGCTTCTACTGAAAAACACACTGTTTAAGTAACAAAAGATGGCTTTATGATTTTCCTTGTCCCAGAATCTGATTATAACGTCCATTTGTCCTCTTTGAATAACTTTATTCAATGTTTTATCGAAACAAAGACAAAAATGTTACATGATTGTAGGTGGCTCAGTAAATTGTTATGTAAGAATGGAGCCGGGGAAACATCAACTGAAAAATTACTTAAATTATTACACGAATTGAAAGACTTTTTTGTCAACAACTTGCATAGCCCAAATGATTTCCACCTTAGTTATATTATCTTTTATAACAAAAGTGTTATGGTTTCTTCGAGGCACTAAACTAATTTCACTTTTGGCAAAAGCTTACTTCTGTGGCTTTACAATTTCTAAAGAAACAGAAAAACTCTTCAAGCAACAAGCAGAATCACCACTGGTAGAATGTCTGTGTATCAGAGATTCTGTTGGAACTTGGGAGCTCGATGAACCTGAATAACTTGATTTTTTTGAGAAAAATGTCGACAAAGAGCGTCGATTTATCAAAGTTTCAAGAGTTTTGAAATGAGTTGGTCCTTTGCATGAGAAGTTAATGCTTGCTTTCCCATATTACCAAGTTTATATATGTATATTTTTTCGCACACTTTACAAAATTCCTGCAACCACTGATCCAGTATGATAATTCAGAAAAATGGTCTGGGCTTAGTCAGAGCTGGCTAAAAACTTTTTTTGCTAGACAGTGCTGGTGTCACTCCTAATGCAGTGACTTATGGTGCAGTAAGTACAAAAAATATTTTCTGTATTTTTTTTCTAAATGTGACATGAATTGTCATTTCCCTGACTAACTTTTCAGACTGTAGGAACCCTGCAAAGAGTCAAACCTATTTTAGGTTTCGTGTACTAAGAACGCCACAGCTATTTCAATATTTTTGTTACCAACTTGGTAGAAAATAATAGATTGGAATGCTCTCTTTCTAAAGATATTTAACATTTTAACCCCATATAAGGGAAATGCCAGAAATACAGCAAATTTGGAAGGCCGGCCTCATCAGGACAGAAGGCAAAGCCAACAAGATCGAGCCATGGCATTAAAAGGGTTACTCACAGAGTTTTATGACTACATTAATTCTTAAGTTCTTACATGAAGTAGATAATTTACATAATGATCTGGTTTAAGTTTTTCCTAAAATTATTGTATTGAGTATACTTTGTTTTCAGCCTTTAAGATATTTCATGCTAAGTCCAAGCAAGGACATTAATATACATGTCCCTCACTACAGGTGATCCTTATTTGATAGTAATTTAGTCTTCTCTCATAACATGTTTTGGTGTTAAATAATTGGTCTAAACATAAATTGATAGTCGATTATTTCGATATTGCTATTTGTTAAACTCTAAGGTAATTAATTACATTGAGATATTGAGTTTGACATTACCAATAAGCGTGAAATGTTGTGCATATTTATAGTGGATTTTTCTCTGAATATAACAATAAATGGTTAAATACATATTATAAACTAGAATATACAGTTTTATTCCAATTTATTTTAATGAATACTAATTCAACTCGTATTTAAGTAAATAATAACATTGCTTTCAGCATATAATATCATTCCTTTTTGAGAAAAGTAACACCACTTTTTCATTAAAAATAACTTCACCCTTTCTGTATCTACTCGTTGATTAACCCAGTTAAATATGCGGTAACGTACATGGACATATGAAAATCTTTCAACATTTTATGCTAAAGAATTGAACATAACTTTTTAATTTCAACAAGAGTTTTAAATAAAATTCTGTTAGAAGTTAAATCAATTTGATATTATTACAAGAGTAGAATGACTTAACACAATTACCTAAAAAATTATCGCCAGTTACTAAAACGATACAAAATTAACAATAAAAAGTTTAATTTTCCTACAGTAAAAAGATTTCTAATAATAGGTTATTTAAGTTGACTCTTACCTTTGGAGGTTTAAAAGGATAATCTGTAGGAAAGTGAATGGTTAAAAAGAATACACCTCCTTGATATGGACTATCTGGCTGAAACAAACAGAAACAAAAAAAAGGTTAAAATAGGTTATATATACCAATTTGAAAAATTAGGTAAAAAAGTTTACTAATGTTAATATAATAGGATTGAATTTACCAAACTGCCAGGGATTGAACAACAGTTGAAGGGGCAGACAATGTTGGCAAGAATAAGTAGCCCAATATATTTAGTGAAACTTGTAGTTTCTGTCAATGTTGGTGCATCGCTGCGCACAAACTTAGAAATTATACCAAAGTGTTTTTCCTCCATTTACACCAAATTAAAAAAAAATATTTAAAAAAAATGTAGAAGTGAATAAATTTAATACGAACAAGTATGTGCCAACCTAACAATAACCACCAGCTTAACTAAGCATTATGGATTGTTAACTTTTGAATTGAAATTTTAGTTTTTCCTTCTTCAAATGCAGTCATTATATCCTTTAACAAATAGTTCATAGATACTTTGTTAAATAAACTAAACGATGACGCCAATAAATATAGTTTTATATATGTGTTGAAACAGTTTTAATTAATCTAGAAAGAGGTAGAATTAAGTTTTAGGCTAAAAGGTTATTGCAGTTGTCAAAAAAAATTATAATCTAGACAAGCATATTATCCTTTATTTTGTTTATAAATAAGACCAGGGTGGCTACAAAACATATGTTACAAAATGCCCTGACTTTTCCAGATTTTCCCTGACTACTTAATCCATTTTTAATAGCGGATGATGACTTGTTATATTCACTATTGATCACATATTAAAAAGGTTTGTATCTACTATACAAACTGTAATATCAGTTATTTTAAAAATTAATGTTTTATTTTATTAAGGTATTATTAACTTTTGTTTTAGTGTTTAGTTGTAAAATTAATGGGATATTTTAGACATATTTTTTAATTTCCTGACTTTTCCTTATTTTAAGTTAAATTCCCAGACATTTCCCTGTCTGTAGCCACCATGAAGATTAATGTAGTTTTCAGACTTGCATAACAAAGTAGAACATTAATAGAAACAAAATATTTGTGGTAAAACAACTTTAATTAACAATGTTTGTGAATGGTTAGTTTTTACTAGCTAAATCAGTCAGATAAAATTTGTAATTGTTAATCTTTCTTGCATCCAAGGGTCAATCAAAGGGCTTGCAATACTATGAATATAGCCACACTGATTATAAAGGTACCAAGTATGAGATAAAGTGATCTAGGCATGTTATAGTAACACTATTGTATGTCATGAAAAATGGACAGAATTGCACTAAGAAGATGCCATGTGACATCAAAATAATCAAATGAAATGATTTTTTCCTCCATTTATATATGTGCTTCATTTCTACAATTCTATCATACAAAAAAAATTGAAAGCAATTGGATTTAGCCACACAGAATGAAATGGCCAGATGCAGCAGTGCAAGTTGTCCACTCTTGGTTTCTGCTTATCCTTTGTTCAACCCTGGATGTGATAACACATCCTTTTGTGCTGGCTGGATAGTGGAGGAAGGCGGATCCTTTGTCACTGTCTTACTAGCACATTACAAGTCCTACTATCTTTAATAACATGAGAAAGCTTAAATCCAAAAATAATTTATTTGAGAAAAAAATAATTGGTTTACCAGTTTGTAAGCTCGAAGGTCAGTGATGGCTATCAGAAATTTAAAATATGTAGCCTATAGGAACAAAGTGAAGATTACTACATAAAATGAATTAGGTAAAAAGAACCTTCAAGAAATTTCAAACCTATTTTTTTACTGTCAAAGATGAATGACATTTTACTATATTTGTGTTATTTTACAATAAAATGACTTGGTGACTAGCTAATGGCTCAGAAATGTAAATGTGTTTTTTATTTTATAGTTAATGTTTTCTATCAAAAGTGATAAATGCAGTTCACATGACCTGCCATTAAAATATGTAAAAGTAGATCTATTAACTTTTAAGGCCATCAGTTAAGACCCTTCCTAATAAAATTGGATTATATTAAAATGTTAAGGTAGAATCTTACTGTATCCATTACTGTTTCCAGCTTATGTTTTGGATCAGTTTTTTATCCAAGTCATATATTTTAAACTACCAGCATGCTAAGCCTGTCTTAGCTTTATATGCCTTATAATCTCACTTAAAACTACAATCGGCAAAACATCCAGTCCCCGGCTGTTAATTTATCAAGGTAAAAGGGTAAACCCACATTTTACCAATGATAAATTTTTCAACCACACTGAGAATCTAATCTGGAACCCTTAGGTGAGTAGGCATACTTGAAAATTTGAGTTAAAGAGTCAAGTTTTCTGCTTGAGCTATACTCAAGATTTTAACAAACTCAAAAAATTGGAGTGCTCAAAATTGTCAATCTCCTTTTCTCAAACATTCCTGGCTTAATTAATTGTATTCAATTTTAAGATATACTTTCATTGAAAAATGAGTCCTGCAATATTTCCCTTTGAAAAAAAAAAGTGCGATTATAAATTTTTTCACAAAAATTTTAGTCCTAAAAATGTTTGTGGTACTTATTTATTGTTTAAGCATGGATCTATTACAAAACTTCAACTTGAATTATTTATTGTACAGCATATAATGTTCTATACTACCCAAACTAAAAAACAATTATCTTTTCAACCAAACTCAATTCAAACTTAGCTCAAAGTGAAAATTCCTACTTGCACACCCCTAAAATAATACTAATAATATCCCAGTAGTAAAATTTTATCAATGAAAGTTAAAAAAATATATTTGTATTTTCTAAAAGTCCTTACTGTATATATTGTTAAAATCTTTTAAACGATTGTTATGTTTTAAATATTTTTTGAATTTTTACTTTTATGAGATCCGAACGTAAAAATTAACCAACCATAAATTTTGGAAATATTTTGCAGATTATAATTTTGAGTATTCTCTACTTGTGCCACATACCCACGACTATTGTTGCACCTAAGTAAATCAATTGTGTGCCATTTATTTGTGCGAGTTCTCCAATCTTATCAAAGTAAATACAGATTAATTCACCCCTTCTAGGAGCTTTATAGAGATTTAGATTAAAAGCTCTTTAGGCTGATTCATTAGCTATAATTAAGATAATTCATGATATAACCGAAACCATAACTGAGCAAATAAATAATTTTAATAGACACCAATGATTAAAAAAAAAAATTTAAGCTAGTGCATGAAAATAATATTCTAGGTTTGATTCTGGCAAGAAAAATACTTGTGCATTTCCTTTGGAAGCCAAGCAGTGTCAGCTAGGAGTATTATACTGAAGGCCAGGGAGTGTCAGCCAAGAGTATTATACTGAAGGCCAGGGAGTGTCAGC
>CABFOW010000175.1:297289-324794 GCA_902141385.1 Timema californicum
GATCTGCGTACAAAGTTCTGCATTTGTAGAAATAATTTCAGCTTTGGCCGCGCTTCTCCTTGAAAATCGGCGTGGAAGAACCAATCAGCGCATGCGCCAACATTCAACCACGCGCCATCTGTTACGGAAAGTAAACAATGTCGACTCTAAAAACCGATGAATTAAAAGAAAGATTGAAAGAAAGACTAGTGAATATCTAGTGTTCACACATTGTTCTTCTCCAATGCATAAAGCTGCAAGCAGTGCTATTTTCCTTTTTCTTTCCATAATCAGTTTTACAGGTTATCAACACAAACAAAAATGGAGGCAATCAGCTGATTTTAAATCGTCATCTCAATGCATCATGGGTAAACAGACATTCTCAACTTTCCGTGAGTGCATGAACTGCTGCGTTTACTAGGCAGAGTGGATACTCGGTTCTGCTATATATTTTCGGCGAGCGTGTGAATCAACAGTAAGAGTATTGTACTGAAAGCCAAGCAATGTCAGCTTGGAGTATTAATCTGGAAGCCAGACAGTCAGCTGGAAAAATTAACAAAGCTTCAGTGGTAAACTAAAAAAGCTGTGACAAGAGAGAAAAAATTAAAGCCCATGACATGTTTATCAGACTTACTATTACAAAAAATATATATTAATAAATCTCAGCGGGACATCACGTGCCACAGTTTGCGAGACAGAGAGCTAGAAAGTTTGCTAGCAACAAATTAGAAGACTTGCTATTAAATATATAATTCAAATTTGCTGTGTGTTAGCAGCTGTTTTATCCAAATAATCTATGTGCATTTGTATTAAATTACCGTGCAGAGGTCAAGTATATTTAATGAAAAAAAATAAACAGTTAATATTTTAGCTAGCATCGCATCTTACTACCTGTTTGGGTTATATGCTTATGTATAATTAAGCTGATGTGTTGGGGAAAGGAAGATATTTCACACTCAGAGAAGTCGATAGTTTGAATTATCTTGGTAGTGTGAGTGAGGCAAAGGGTGGGAGTAAGATGATACAATGAGAAAAGGGGAGCAGGGGGAGGGATTCTACAGGTGTATCGGAGACCTGCTATGGAAAAGAGAAGTGTGTCAGAAGTGTAAGTGAGCACTATATATGTTGTACTTTGTACCATTAGCTAAATATGCAGCAGAGACATTTGAGTGTAAGAGAGACCAGGAAAGTGGAACCCATGGGAATGAAGTTCTTGAGGAGTATGCTAACTGTCACCATGAGAAATAGGATTATAAATCAAGTAGTCAGCTTATAAACGATTGTAGAAAAAGATTGAGCAAAGAGGGTAAGGGCATGTAATGATAATGGAAAAGACAAGGATTTTAAATAGACCGATGGAGCTAGATTATGTTGGAAAAAGACCTCAATAACAGAATGTGTGCAAGTGAGAAGAATGGAAGCAATTAAAGAAAGAAGAATGGTGGAAGGAAAGAGGAAGATGGAGACATTTTACTAAGCTGACCTGGCACCAGTCTGGAAACAGATGACGATGATTTGTACCATTGAGAAGATAAACCTAAGCTAACAAAATAAGGAGGAGGAAGATAAAATTTGAGAGGCAATACATCCATATTTATGCGAAGGAAAATTGAGATACCAATTAAGAAAAATAAATTCCCAACTTTCAAATTTGTGGAGATTTATTGGTCTAATTCTTTAACCGATGGAGTTGTCAGTGGCAGGGAAAGATTGAAGATATTATTTTGGAATACAGGGGTGAACTGGCAGGTTTAAAGCGGCCCGAGGCTACAAATATGACAGCTTTTGAACATACATTCATTAATACCAATCAAACTGTGTTACAACTTGTAAGCTGAGATATATGAATTTGTTTTGTTAGTAAATTTAATAATGAGCCCATTTCAGCTAAATTATTGTTTACGTCTGTGTTCAGTGCACCTAAATAAAACATCAACTTCTATTTTCTATTGCTATAAGAAAAATAGTTTCTAAATGGCTGGGAGTCTATTTTTGCTACATTTAAAGTCAATAAAATGATCCTCCACCAATACTTCTGTAGATTACAAAGCAGTCAGTATTCACTTGGGGTAATCGAGTTTTTGAAAATTTGAATATGTTCAAATTATGCAGTGCATTTTCAAATACCTAAAAAAAACATTGGTTTGATTCAATTTCTCCACACATTTTTAAAGGTATATTAAGCTATTATTATTTGAATTGATGCATATTTATTACAATTATTTTAAATACAATACTTTATTTGTTTACTAAAACCAAAATTAATAAAACTATCCCTAGTCAAGAAAATCTCACAAGATTTCCAATATTTAGTCGCCATGTTAATTGTTTATTTTTGTGTTAGTGCTTTAGACTTAGTACTCCTAGAATGTACACCAAATATACACCTATCTTATATGTAGGCCAAATGTTAGCTGCGTTCACTAGTGGCTGTCTTGTAGTACTAATTCCACTTTCAAACTTTTTGGTGCTATTAATATTTCATAGCTATGTTACAGTTCAGGTAGAACTGTTAATACAATTCGTTTACAATGTTCTTTATGTTGATTTTGATTCACATACCTGCATGACATAATTTTTATAAATAGCTAATTACAATTGTTTGAAAGTCACAATGAATAATAATAATTATTATTATTTATTGGGAGAGCTTACTTGAAAGAATTTAAAAAATAACAGAAAAATCTAAAATGAAATAAAAGCTAGTATGCTATTTGTTGAGCCTATTTAGTTAATTATTTTGTTTGGAGTACTAAATTTTATTTGTATGTTTATTTAACTTACAGCAAATGGATTAATATTTTTGTTTGTATTTTATGATTTTTAAACAAAAATCTATTTCCAAAATTCTGTAGGAATTTGATTAAATCTTTTAAAGAAAGTGATCTTTCTATTAATAATTATACTGTCTAAAATTTATGTTTAAAAAAATCTTTTTGCAATGAAAGTTAACAATTTCAGGGAGAATATCTTTCAAGCAACTTTATTTCAAAATTTTCAGATCAGCGTTAAAATGTGTACCAGTAAGTAATACCAAGCTTAGCAAGATTTTATTAACTATTTGAATGCAAACTTATTAGTCTTTGATTTGAAAATATTTGTAATCTAAAATCAATGTAAGCACTCTCCTAGTATTTATTCACTTAACAAATAATTTCAAGTTTAGCTTAATAAATTGTATATAAACAATAAAAAAACAAACACGAAACAACGGGATGATTTTACATTTAAATGCTATCGTTTCTTCATATATTATGCATTCTGGGCACCCTAAGACTTAATTGCTGAGACTTTTTATTAAAATTTAATAAGAACCATCCATTAGAATTGTATGGATATCTTTGTTATAGTTTAAAGTACATTAAGGCTCCCGTATCCACTGATTCAGTTGACCGCTGCCCAATTTTATTTTTAATTATAATATTTAGCATCGCGTCTTACTACCCGTTCGGGTTATACGCTTTAAGTACTAATTACTCTAATGGATTAGGAATTGGGAATTAGAGGAAGTGAACCCGCATTTACATGGAGGGAGAGTGGAAAACCATGTAGGAAAAACCATCCTCAGTTCACCCGACCGAGATTCGAACCTCGATCTCCCCGTCCTCAGCAGTCGAGCTTAACACGACTAGCGTGTTAGCCAACTACGCCACCGAGGCGGGTAACTTTTAATTAAAGAAAAGAATTGTTTATAAGTCACAATACCTACACCACCACCATCATAACATGCACTTTGATGTTGGTAATATCTTACTATGAATTATTTAACTAAACCTTAATGTATTTATGCATGTTACATGAATATCAGGTTATATAATAGTTCAACATTATCCGTGGTCAATCTAGGAATGCCTTAGCCGCGGATATGGGGGCCCTACTGTAGATGGGAGAAGGGGCTGAATCAAAATAGCCCACCGGGATATTTCCTTGTATCCCAGTCCAATTAGGTCTAAATTTGTTTTTTAGTTTAAATATTGTGTGTGCTACAAGATAGACTTGTTAGCATCAGCAAGGTAAATTGAGCTATTAATATCCTTTTAATACATCATTTCTAATGAGAAATATTAAGTCCTGTGCCGAAAAGACATAAGTATTTTTCCTGCACTACACACATATTTAAGGGCCTAAAAGGATAGTTTTTAAATTAAATTACTAGCCGTAGGCAGCACTATACATAAGTTTCTTGCATATAAATTAGGTGTCCACGTTATCAGTTAACATATGATCAAATGAGGACATTTGAGCAGTGCTTTTATTTCAAAATAAAAGGTGAACATTTTTGTAAAAGTGAAATATCATTTAGCTAGCCTTCAAACCAATATAATTACGAAATCAAATACCATATGAACTGTATCTTTAGAGGTGTGTATTTAAATATTAGGATTCCTTCAATATTTAGGGCTGTCTGCCGAGATTCAGATCACCGCCAATCTCCACTTGACCTGAACTGCTTATTATTTAGATGAGAGATTTCTTGGCTAATGAGACTTGACTATAAATAGTGCTCAGTTACAACACTGGTTAAACAAGATATGAGCTGAGCTCTTATCCTATTAGTTCACAATTATTATATAGATTTATAACATTATTTAGGTTTGCTATTTTTATTGTTTATAGTTTATGAATTATTTATTTGAGGCAATTAACGTGAACTTTCTGAACCGACTGACTATATCACCACATGAGAATTATAGTTTATGAATTATTTATTTAAGGCAATTAACGTTAACTTTCTGAACCGACTGACAATATCAGCACATGAGAATTTATATGAGTGTAAGTGTAAGGACTTACCAATTTTGTCGAGAAAGGTATTTTCACATACCTTTTAGGGTTCTTTTAAATAGCACAAATAACACGGGATCGACAGATTTACCTTTTCTTCAAAGGAAGTTGAGCTACATATTTTTGTCGCTCGAGAAAAATCTAGCAACCCCAGCTGGGTTTGAACCCACAAACAACTATTCTTAAGGTGAGCAATTTACCCCAAGACCACAGAGATTAATGTATTTATAATGATGTGTACTTTATAGCGTTGTCTAATTATTTATAGTGGTTGCTTTTTTATTTGAAAAAATCTTAAGATCAATAGGAAAAGATAACAAGGTAAAAATATTATTTTGGCCATTAATGATGATTATATAATGCAATTAACAACTGTGATTCTTATTTAGAACAATATAAAATTAGCTTACCAAATAACTAGATGTATACTACTGTGGAAATTTTTCAATTTTAAGTAACCTACAAGAAATATTTTAAAAAAAATGACATTTCAAAAATTCGAATTAACCATTTTCATGAGTGTCTAGGAAGCTGATTAATAACCTCAAAATAGGCTGCATATAATCACTAAGATTTTATATATACTAAAAAAAACATGCATATACAATAAGCAAATACATAAAAAATAGAAAAATTCAAAGTCAAAATATAAACACTTGACAAAATATTTCATATGAAAATTGCAAACATCAGAATTAATGAAAGCCGAGCCAGCACATCCCCTATATTAGGAAACCCTCTTGCCATATGTGCATAATTCCTTGCCTTCTCATTTTAATGTGTCAATAGGCTAACTCCAACATGATTTGGTTTTCTCGGCATATGGGGTGGTTTAATAAAGATTGTTAAGGCCCTCGGCCACGACGAGTGCAAGTCTAAAACCTTATTTGTGGTATGGTGGGCGGGAGGGTGAAAGGAGTGGCTTCCCAACCAACCAAAGTATCCTTCCGCGCCAACAAGAGCAGATGGATCACGGAAACCGTAGTTGGCAGGTCTTGCAGAAAAATCATATGTTTGGAAATATCAGTTTTCTCGAGAACGATTGAAATTTTTATGTTAATATTTTCAACGTCCCTTCTTAAATTAATGTATCGATGTTTATTAAGCGTTACATTTATTATTTTTTGTTATGAAGCCGGCAGTTTTCTATTGAAAAATGTCAATTTTATCACTGTTAAAACTATAGAGGTGTGTATATAAAAAGTATAACTAATAAACATGCTTCTATTCTTGAAGATAACCGTTTGTGCCCATGGTTCTGCATTTCCATGCGAGATTAAAAGGGCCATCATTGCCTTAAGTTGGTTAGAAATGAATAAAAACTTGGAAAATTAACAATGTATAGGCTTTGAATTATCCAAATAATTCCTTGTAAAATTCGAATGAAATGCTATATTTTACCAGTGATTTAAATAGGAATTTCATAAGGAATCACGGTGGGTTCAAAATAGCCAAATCCCACTTTATTCCCATATAAAGTAGTGATTAAAGGGATACAGATAAAAAAAAATTATTTAAGGGTACACTCGTATTAACATAAAGAGACGAAGGCAAAATTATTAATTTCACCTCAAAAGTTAGGATAAAAAAGTTTCGTGCCAGGACGTGGTTCTTTCAAATCAAAATTTAACATTTTATTAAAAGTGTAAAAAATAAGGTTATAAAATGTGGTATCCCTAATACTCTATTGAACCAAACATAGTGCGATGTTTTGTCCCTAAATAATGAAAGTAATCAAGATGCTTTAACCCTTTTTTTAATGTAAAACAACTGTTGAGTTATTGTATATTGTCCTGTGTTTGGCCAAGACCCTTCAACATACATTTTTCCATAAAGTTGCACCATAGAATAACCATTCGAACAATAAATTCGCTACCTTTAGGAATTAATGATGTGTACAGTACAGTGTACTAAAAAATTAAAATAGTGTTTACTATAGAAATAAATTTGTTTACTGGTGACGTTTCACCTTTTTTCAAATCCAGCCAAAGTTTATGAAACTATTCAAAACCCAAATATGTTATATTTTTTCTAAATAATTATTTTGAAATAGCTAATTAGAGATATAACATTGTTTATGAAATATTTTTGTATCTTTGAAGGAATATCAACATGAGGAGCAAACAAAAGATTAAGTGGGGCCAGTATACCAATTTTATGCTCATGTTTTCTATATGTAAAAGTAAAGTGCTACTTACTGGTCCCATTATTGTGGCCTGCCAGTGGAATACTAGAAAAGATAGAGAAGGCAATATATTAATGACTTAGAATTAAAATCTACTAACTCTAGGCTAATACAATTTATTCAGTTATTTTTACCAATATATAGCAGAAAAAAAATTGTAAAAAAAAAGTTAGTAAAATGTATGGTTAAGAGTGTGCATAATATGCCAATCAATTCTGTTATGCAGTCGGCTCGAAAAGGTAAATTTACACAAAAATTATTGCATGTGGGTCATTTCTGATTAAACATTAATGTATATAATTAGTTAATATAAGTTCCTAATATGTAACATTGCTGAAACAGTAAATTATATTTGGATAAAAACTACATTAAAAAAACTCTTTTTGACCATTTTAGAATTGCTCCACAGCTAAACATTGTACTAAATCTTAATTATGCCATAATAGGAACAATACTGAAGTTACAAACAAGAAACTTTGTCGCTTTGTCCACCAACGTTACTGTGGAAAATTTTGAGTAATCATTCAAATATGAATGTAGGCTACTGCACAAATTTCTGGCATATTGTAGGTCTTTTCTTTTCCCTTTTACTTCCATACCTCACATGAGCTGGGAGCAGAGTTGGACCGGCTATGGTGCAAGCTCTTAAATATGCTGGTACTATTTTTTTTATTAGCATCATGTCTTACCACCTGTTTGGGTTATATCCATATGTACTAATCACGCTAGTGAGTTGTGGACAAGGTCGAATTTAAAGAAGTGTGCCTGCATTTGTGTGGTAAGAGTGAAAAATTATTTAGGATAAACCACCATCAGTACACTTGACCGGGATTATAACCCTGATCTCCTTGTCATCGGCAGTCCAGTCTAACATAAGAGTGACACCACCTTAGACCACTCGACCACTGAAGGCGTGTCGGCACTATTGACTCATGAGCAAGGAAACTGCAATGAGAATTATAATGGGATATTCTGAGGTTCGAGGGCAGACTGTAAAACATATTCGAATGATAACAATTCTCCCCTTGCTTTTAGACATCAAGAAGTTAAGAATTATTATTGTTAAACTTAACTTTATAGACTCGACCCCGGCTGTAAGTGCTAGTTATAAAGTTTGTTTTAGAAGAGATTAAAAACATTTTTACTGTCAAAAATTACACATTGAAAGCATATATTATAAATTGGCAAATGTCTTTTTAGATGAACTGGGCTATAGACCAATTTTCACAGGAAGAACCTTATTTGATAGCTAGAAAAGTTACTAATCTACTTTTATATACCCATATGTCAAGTCATGTTATCTAAAATGTCGCGTTCAATAGATATTATTGATACCCATAAAATAACAGTAATGATATACTGGATGCATAAATGTGTATTTTTTAAAGGGTCTTCCTACGAAAATTGGACTACATCCAAGTACTTGTCTGGACCATATGAACTTATCCTATCTAAAATCTAGTACAAACTGGAATCAAATCCCAATGAGTTAATTTAGAGCCAAGAATGTGAAGCAGCTCATTTTAATGATAACAGTTTACACCCTGCATTATATATGAGGGTGGCCAATGGCAATACTACATGACTGAAGCCTAGCGACAGTGAATGGAATACTAGAAAAGATAGAGAAGGCAATATATTAATGACTTAGAATTAAAATCTACTAACTCTAGGCTAATACAATTTATACCGTTATTATTACCAATATAGAGCTGGGAAAAAAATTGGTAAAATGTATGGTTAAAAGTGTGCATAATATTCCAATCAATTCTGTTATGCAGTCGGCTCGAAAAGGTTAATTTACACGAAAATTATTGCACGTGGGTCATTTCTGATCAAACATTAATGTATATAATTAGTTAATTTAAGTTCCTAATATGTAACATTGCTGAAACAGTAAATTATATTTGGATGAAAACTGCATTAAAAAAACTCTTTTTGACCATTTTAGAATTGCTTCACAGCTAAACATTGTACTATATCTTAATTTCGCCACAATAGGAACACTACTGAAGTTACAAATAATAAACTTTGTCACTTTGTCCACCATCGTTACTGTGGAAAATTGAGTAATCATTCAAATATGAATGTAGGCTACTGCACAAATTTCTGGCATATTGTAGGTCTTTTCTTTCCCCTTTTACTTCCATACCTCACGTGAGCTGGGAGCCAAATTGGACCGGCTATGGTGCAAGCTCTTAAGTATACTGCTACTATTTTTTTATTAGCATCATGTCTTACCACCTGTTTGGGTTATATCCATATGTACTAATTACGCTAGTGAGTTGTGGACAAGGTCGAATTTAAAGAAGTGTGCCTGCATTTGTGTGGTAAGAGAGTGGAAAATTATTTAGGATAAACCACCATCAGTACACTTGACCGGGATTATAACCCTGATCCCCTTGTCATCGGCAGTCCAGTCTAACATAAGAGTGACACCACCTTAGACCACTCGGCCACTGAAGGCGTGTCAGCACTATTGACTAATGAGCAAGGAAACTGCAATGAGAATTATAATGGGATATTCTGAGGTTCGAGGGCAGACTGTAAAACGTATTCGAATGATAACAATTCTCCCCTTGCTTTTAGACATCAAGCAGGTAAGAATTATTATTGTTAAACTTAACTTTATAGACTCGACCCCGGCTGTAAGTGCTAATTAAAGTTTGTTTTAGAAGAGATTAAAAACATTTTTATTGTCAAAGATTACACCTTGAAAGCATATATTATAAATTGGCAAATGTCTTTTTAGATGAACTAGGCTATAGAACAATTTTCACAGGAAGAACCTTATTTGATAGCTAGAAAAGTTACTAATCTACTTTATATACCCATATGTCAAGTCATGTTATCTAAAATGTCACGTTCAATAGATATTATTGATACCCATAAAATAACAGTAGTGATATACTGGGTGCATAAATGTGTCTGTATTCTTTAAAGGGTCTTCCTACGAAAATTGGACTACCTCCAAGTACTTGTCTGGACAATATGAACTTATACTATCTAAAATCTAGTACAAACTCGAATCAAATCTCAATTAATTAATTTAGAGCCTAGAATATGAAGCAGCTCATGTTAATGATAACAGTTTACACCCTGCATTATATATGAGGGTGGCCAATGGCAATACTACATGACTGAAGCCTAGCGACAGTGAACTTGGTCACAAACAAGAGAGACTTTGAATCTCTCGTATAAATAACATCGCTTGATATTCTGGTAGTGGAGTTTTTGTCGCAATTATGGCTGTGCCCTTGGTCAGTAACCTGATACCACAAACTAATACAAATGAATATTCCAAGTATAAACTTACAGTCATCCCCGACTGGCCCGGCAGAACATTGTGCCGGAGGATCCCTGCCCAGGTCTTGGAGTTCCTGAAACGGACAAAAAAGTCATAAATATATATATATATATATATATAAAATTGCCGGCTTAGTTATTACATCAGTGTGTGTTGTATATGTCTTATTACTGCTGATAATTCTTAAAAGCTGCTTAAGTGGTTGAATGATATAAGGCATCACTATTGTGTTAAGACTGGCTCGCTGAAGACAGGGAGGATTAAAGTTTGAATCTCGGTCAGATCCACTAGTAGTAGTTTCTCCTAAATGGTTTGCCACTCTCTTTCCAAACAAATTCAGGTAGATTACCTCTAAATTGCCTCCTTCCTCACTCCCACCCCATTATCATATACGAGTACAACCTAAACAGGTAGTAAAAAGCAGTGATAGAAAAAAAAAAGGCATTTAAAAAAAATTTTGAGTCTGGCTTGTACATTTATGTACTAATAATAATAATGTTTTAGGGATCAAGAAGTTTGTATTTAGAGAGAGGAAGTGTACTCAAATTTTCTTGGAGGAAAAGTGGAAAACCATTTAGGAGATCACCCGCCAGGGATTAAAACTCCTATCTCTCCATCACTTGCATCCCAATCTATAATGATAATGACCTCTTTGACTATTCGATCACCAATAAGTGAGATAGTATTCAGACTTATCCAGGTTTCTGAGTCCTGACTTCCTTTTTAAAGGTTTTATGTTTATTACAATTGATCACATTAAAAAAAAGTCCTAGTGGCTAAGTTCTTTGTCCCATATTCAACATATAGGTACTATGTGTACCTCTGTGTAAATGTGTTATAAAACAAACCCTGTACAACCATCTCATGTTAAGACTGCCATGTCTAGCAATGCATTTGGTTACCATTAAGAAACCAAATTTCTCAAGTTTTTAAAAATGTTTAAATGCAGAATTTAAAAAAATATTTAGATTGCAAAACTTTTCCTTATTTTTTAAATTAAATTCCTTGACATTCATTTGTTTTCCTGATCAGTGGTCACCCTGTTAACAAAACACAAAAACCCGCTCTGGTGGTTGAATAGATTAGGTTTGAATCCTGGTTAGGTCTACTAAGTGTTATTTTCCTAAATGGGTTTACCACGACAAGATGTGTATTAATCACAACTTGTGAATGTGTGGAATGCCAGGCCTCCACTGTGGTTCGGATTCCACGTTAAACTGTAGGTCCTCCATTTCATCTCACAATCACCCTACCATTACACATTAGCGTAAGTGCGTATAACCCGAACGGGTAGTAAGACGCGGTGCTAATAATATTAATAAACCTCTCTACTCCTTTAATTTTGTGTAGTTAGTAAATGTGTAACATGAAAAACTAATGAAAAAAAACTGCATTTTTTTTTAAAATACCGCTAACCTTTAAACTTTTGTTATCAAATACATTTTTATTCAAATCTAATTTGTTCAACACAATGTATTAGTTACAGATGGGTTAGATCCTGTTCTCAAATTTGAATATAACATTTTATTTTGACCTTCATATTGAAGAGCGAGCTCTTAAATATTTTAAAATATAGCCTACAATTTTAGTAACAACATTAAAAGTGATAATATAATAAGTAACACTAAGGGCCTCGTGGTGTATCCATAGGAATTGATTTGTTTTGATTTCGCAGTATTTTCATTTGTGAGAATAATGATTTAACTTTTGGCTTAAGGCTATATTAATTAATGGTAAAAAAAAATTGCTTTAGAATATATAAATATTAGTAGGCCCTATTTAAAAATAATACCCGCCTTGGTGTCGTAGTTGGCTAACGCGCTAGTCGTGTTGAGCTGCTAAATAAACCTCTCTACTCCTTTAATTTTGTGTAGTTAGTAAATGTGTAACATGAAAAACTAATGAAAAAAAACTGCATTTTTTAAAAAATACGGCTAACCTTTAAACTTTTGTTATCAAATACATTTTTATTCAAATCTAATATGTTCAACACAATGTATTAGTTACAGATGGGTTAGATCCGGTTCTCAAATTTGAATATAACATTTTATTTTGACCATATTGAAGAGCGAGCTCTTAACTATTTTAAAATATAGCCTACAATTTTAGTAACAACTTTAAAAGTGATAATATATTAAGTAACACTAAGGGCCTCGTGGTGTATCCATAGGAATTGATTTGTTTTGATTTCACAGAATTTTCATTTGTGAGAATAATGATTTAACTTTTGGCTTAAGGCTATATTAATTAATGGTAAAAAATTGCTTTAGAATATATAAATATTAGAAGGCCCTATTTAAAAATAATACCCGCCTTGGTGTCGTAGTTGGCTAACGCGCTAGTCGTGTTGAGCTGCTCAACTGCCGAGGACGGGGAGATCGAGGTTCGAATCTCGGTCGGGTGAACCGGGGATGATTTTCCCTCTAACTCAACCTTCCCAATTCCTAATCCATCATAGTGGTTAGTACTTAAAGTGTAAAACCCGAACAAGATAGTAATACGCGGTGCTAAATATTATTTAAAAATATGTTTTTCATGACAGATGATTCAGCCTGAGCTTAGCTTATAATCTGAATGTGGGTTTCTGCCTTAATAATGCTACTGTAACAAAAGTGAAATACAAAAGGCCCTATTCTTTAAATATAAGAATATAAAACTACCTAAAAAATATGTTTTAAAATAAGAGATAGTCCACTAACATACCTAACGTTAATTTTGCTTATGTTTGGTGAAAACAATAAAACCACACACATTTTTTACTGGCTCGTGTTCATTATGTTTATAAGCTAGGCCCAACTATGAATACGAGTGTTTTTATTCAAGAGAACTGTACTATCTATTCTCGCAGTCAACAGGTTAAACAAGGAAATAATTTTCGAAAACTTTTTATTTATAGGGAATTAATGATGAATTTAAAAATAATAAGACTTTTTGTCAACTATAGGCCATTTAAAATAGTTTTATCACTAAAGTAATCCATCATTACATCAACAGGTATAATTCATTCACGACCTAAGTTTACCTGGATGACAGCTCAAAATGTTACTAGAAATATTCCCTAATATATCACTATGCCAACAGCTGACATCTATCACTTTGGATGATTGCAATGAAAATGTGATAGTTAACCACAGTAATTTAGGCCAATATTATTTATATATTTATTTGAGGACGGACACAAAGTTTATTTATTGTTAACTTAAGTTTACATTATTTTAAATGTAATATATAACAGGTAATTAAAGATCTTTACATTTATAACAAAACAGTGATCTTTTAGAAATGTTGGCAACCCAAAATCTAAACATATGATTTTCGAACTGTCATCCAGGTAAAAACCTATCGTGAATGGACTTTAGCGTAGGCAGGATTGCGAAGTAGCCGGGGGACTCAAGGGGGTTTGAGAGAAGGTCTCCTCCAACCAATGAATGCAATTTTTTTTAATACTCATATACACCTGGAAGCATTTTAGAAGTTTTCTAATCAGTATTTGTTAATTTGATAATTTATATTTTTACTATTATAAATGTGATAATCTTAACAAAATAATAGATAATTAGCCTAAATTAAAGTTGGCTTAGACGTCACAATAATCACCGATTATTTATAATAGGTAAATGTCTAGCCACTGTGCAACTCCTCCTCGAAACCACATGTGAAACAAAGATTTGGAATCTGCCGCAATCTACAGGACTTAGGCCACTCCCTGGACAGACAGAACATCAATTGGGACTACTAGGTAGGATCAACACAAGGATGTGTGGCACCTGATATTTCCTTTTCTCACAATGTTTAACTGGTCAAACCTCCCCACCCTCTGTGTAAGCTGATGATTCCATGGCAAGTTAAATAGTGCATTAAATCTTGATATTATAGATTCTGTTTATCGAGTTTGTACTAAAAATATGTAGCCTAAAGTTTTATATTTACTTGTTTGTCATTATAAAGCACATAACACTAGCTTTCAAAGTAGGCCTACTTGGTTTTAACATAACCTGACCAAACAAATAATTTAGCTAAATTTTTTTTTTAGTTTATTATTTAACATTTTTGAAAGTTAGGTTCTTGTAAAATTATTTCTTAAAACAATTTTCATATATTGATATTATAATTGTGTGATCAATAAGTGTCATTTTTCATTCATATCAAAACGAGGCCCTACCTATTAAATTATACATATCATAAAAGGTTGGGTTAAGTTGGAATGAGAAAGTATCATAAAAGGTTGGGTTAAGTTGGAATGAGAAAGTATCATAAAAAGTAAAAGATTAGCTTAAACTGGGCTGATAGTTATCATAATTAATATAAGATAGTTGTCTTGGTATTTTCCATCAAGTCATCTATATTATGTTTAAGAAGTTTTACATTTTTAGAATTTAGTCGCTATGGATATTAGCGACCATCTACATCAAGTCAAAACACTTGATATTCAAGACTTGTTTCGCCAAGATTAGAGGCCAATAGTTACCTAACCATCTACAGCAATTATATTTGCTGAGAAGTTAATTGTAGTATATGGCCTTTGTTAAGAGGGTAAATTCTGTTTGGGGTTTAGTGTAATGTGTCAAAATTATTCTACAACAGCAGAAAGATACTTCTTTGCTAAGGTCATGTGAAATTATTTGATTTGAAAGTGTTGTATTCCTTTTTAATTTTCAAATTTATTCTAGGCCCTATGTGTTTTTCTGTTAGGGTAAAATATTACAACATACTTATTTTGGCTACTAAACAAAACATTTTTGAAAATGGGAAGGATATAGTAGGGCCTATAGTCAGTTTTGAATTTTTTGTAAAAGAATATATTCTTAATAAGAGCCATAAACATTCCTAGCCATAGTCCTCTTATATGGCAAATAAAAGTTTAACCCAGTTCAAAAGTGTTTTCATCAACTTAAATCACAATAGTGTTATTTTATGACTTATTTACATCTGGGTTTAAAAAAGTATTAATCAAAGTTTAAATTATTCATCCAAGGCTACAGGCAATGAGTGACCTCTACATGAGGTCCTCCAATGAGGGCTAGGCTTAGGCATTTCAAGACTATTGATCTGTTTGGGTTGCACCATTTCAGCACAACTTTCAAATTGACAAGATAATTACTTTAAAACAACCACGAAACAGATTAATGTTAATTTACAGACATTACTCGATAAAATAAATTTTAAAAACTAGGCCTACAATGAATCATTCACTTTACTTCCTGCTCTATCAAAGAACGATTTCACAGTTATCTTTTGACACAACATTAGACGTAAACCATCCAATTATTCACACTTTAAAAATCCGTTCCAAATGTACTAAAAACACATTTAGTTATTATGATATTATAAATTAGATTAAAATACGCAGTTGCCATCTCAAATACAGCAGTAAGATGTGCAATGCTCCTTCACACTGTAGACTCAAAAAATCGTTATGAGTTTAGAATTGATCTTTCACATTAACTATAGGCACTTTATGAATTTTATATTACACATATATGAAATAAAGCCACAGATTACCTTATTAATTCGTTTTAACGCCATTTGATGGATGTGTGTTTTATAACTTACTGGTTTAAAACCAGACAATGAAAACTCCTAACCAGATACCTTTAGATTAGGTAGTGAAAATGGCTGCTGTCTTTCAGCGCAGTCTAACTATATTAGTCAAAAGAGATTTTAAATTCAATCATTAAAATCTGTAAAATTTAGAAATATCTAATAAAATTATTTGCCATTATAATTAAAACTATTATACTGATTCTTATAGTTCTATGACTACTATATAATAATGAAAATAAGACAATTATACTTTAAAACCTAATTTGTATTTACAAGATTAATTTACTTCCAGAATACGTATTTTTATTTTCAAATAGTTTTGAACGTAATCAATAGGTGGCGTGAAATATTATCAATTTTAGCTCCAGTATCGACCCAAGCACAAAAGTTATATAACAAGAAATAAATAGTGACGGAACTAACACTAATCACCTTTTTCTTTGGAATATTAATGTAATTAATTAATGTCCGTATCCTTAACAAAAAAAATAAAATGATGATAAAATAAACGGCCTTACAGACTTTATTATCGACAAAAGTAAAACATTTTGAAAGGAGACCCCATTAAAATGTCAAACTCAAAATGACACCCATTTTATAAATTCTATATTTTTTTCTCCAAAATTTTATTTTTTCGATTGCAATATGTAAATCTCTGGATCAACACCAGCATTTTAGTAACTAGGCCCGATTATGGCGTAAATTGCGCCAAAACATGTTGCTTCTAAGACTTCGATGTTAATATTCACCTCAATATGGAGATGGGATCCAATCATTTAAGATAAGGAATGAAAACTTTGATCAAAATTCAATACATTTGACATTACGGCTTAATATTTAACATCTTCAAATAACTTAATAACAAATTTATGTTTGCATCTTGTCGAATTGATCTTTTGACAATAATGATCTACATTACAAATACGTATAAAAATTCATTCTTGAAGTAAAAAGTTAATATCCAACAATTCTGACTATTAACGTATTTAAGAATCTTGTAAATTAATTTTTTATCGAGGTATTTTATTTTATAGTTTTAATAATATTACAACCAAACAACTGAAAGTGTACAATTGTCAAATAGCTCCTTTTCATGGTTTAGATATGCAGTTGAATTTTTTCAATAATTTTGAACTTTTCATTTAATTAATCTAGTTTACAACCTATATATTTAAATTGTTATATGTCTCAATTTTATTCCTCCTGTAAAATTGCTTTGTTTCACCATTTTTATATTATAACACATTTAACTTATTTATTGAACCTATAATAATTTAAAAACTTTCAATTTAAATACATCAATAAAATTGTATGTACTTGTTTTTAAAATTAACTTGGTTAATTTACAACTAATTTACCCAACTTTGTCTCTTACATGCAATATAACCTTTAAGGTTTTTTGACATTAATTTCTATTTTTATGTATTATGTATATGATTTGTACCATATTTCGTTAACCTTTTATAATTTATCATTTAATCCTTATATAAGTAAACAATATCTAAATTTGCAGGTTTTTCGCATGTTTAATGCCATTAACCTATTCAGAGGCCTTAAAACCAAAGTAAAAGACATATATTATATTACAAGACATATTTCTCCCTATTTTGCAAAAATTAAATAAGGATTTCCTGACATTCAAAATGGTGGAAATGCAAGGGGTTAGGAGTCTAAATTAAGTCTGAGACTATTTTTTTATGAATTCATCTCATACATTAGTTCTAGTAACCCCCAGTAAGGAATAAAGGAAAAAAGTTTCGGAATTTTGGAAAAAATTGTTTTTGAAATTTTATTAAAAAGTGGATGCCATTTTGAGTTGTAAGGGACATTTTGATGGAGTCCCCTTCCAAAATGATTTGCTTTTGTCAAAAGTAAAAGCCTGCAAAGTCGCTTGCTTGTACAATCATTTGCAGTTTTATTATAAAAAATTTCTTGTGGGACACAGATTAAGAGGAAAGTGGTGACCTGGCGGTCTAGGGGTAAGGTGTCAGACTTCTATGCTGGCGGCCGGGGTTCAATCCTCGGTCCCGGCACAGATTTATCTGATTACCAAACCCTTCCTTCACCTCTGACAAGACATCCTGTGAATGTGGGGAATGCCAGGCCTCCACCGTGGTTCGGATTCCACGTTAAACTGTAGGTCCTCCATTTCATCTCGCAATCACCCTACCATTACACATTAGCGTAAGTGCGTACAACTCGAATGGGTAGTAAGACGCGGTGCTAATAATAATAATAATAATAATAATAATAATAACAACAGGAATGTACTTGCTTTCAAAGGCATCCCTAAAGTCAATAACAAACAAATGTTTAATGTAAAAACATATTATAATGAAATTTTCACTAAGGGCCAATGTTTAAATATCGAACTAAGCCACTGAATAATTAAGCTGAGGTTTAATATTATCCCGAGTTAAAACTTCAGGTTAACGTAGTTTAATGTTTGAATTGTTTTCTATGTGGTGGTTAGTTGAATTGCTATTAAGTTTGTTGGATGCAGAGGTTGGTAGTCCTCCATTTCATCTCGCAATCACCCTACCATTACACATTAGCGTAAGTGCGTATAACTCGAATGGGTAGTAAGACGCGGTACTAATAATAATAACAGGAAAGTACTTACTTTCAAAGGCATCCCTAAAGTCAATAACAAACAAATGTTTAATGTAAAAACATAATTATAATGAAATTATCACTAAGGGACAATGTTTAAATATCGAACTAAGCCACTGAATAACTAAGCTGAGGTTTAATATTATCCCGAGTTAAAACTTCAGGTTAACGCAGTTTAATGTTTGAATTGTTTTCTATGTGGTGGTTAGTTGAATTGCAGTTAAGTTTGTTGGATGCAGAGGTTGGTAGTATATTTTTACTCAAAGGTCACTTGAACAAAAATATTTGTTAGTGGAATTGGGAATAAATGAATTCTGAAATGCATTAATAATCATTATATAATTTAATTTTAAATACATTCGCGAGTCTTTTGCATGTTTAAGATACCTTTTACTAATATATTATATACTAATATTCCCTCCAAATACTATTACATTATTTTTAAATCTACCTAATAGGTTTAATTATTTATTTTATCCTGCTTAAAATTAAACTAAATCGTTAAAAAAAAGGGGGTGGAGGGTGCGCAATAACAAATACATATAAGGCACTTTTTTATATTAACTAGTAAATAAAAAACAATTTAACGTCATCCTTCTACTCAAAAGGATATTGAGAAACGATTTATGCTAAAACAAAAAATTAATATAATTATTTGTTATGATAAACAATTGAATCAAAACTCACCTTAAGTCACTAATATTTCAAGAAAAACGTGTTAAAATGTTTGAAATATTAGGTTTTGACAGCTTGGAATAGTTTATGATAGTAAAAAAATGATTACTAATTGCATATTATAATAACTTTAATAACCCGGCAATTACCATTAACTTAAACCTGGATAACTCAAATTAAAATTTTGAACATCAGGTTAATATCTATGTTTATCTATGTTTTTGGTGAGTTGTTTAATTGTTGCAAACACAAAAAGGTTTTCGAATAAATATAATATGAGTAAAGTATCATTTTATTCTCCGTATCCTCGTAAGGGAAATTATTGTACATAATAATTTATTATTTGCCGTTTTGTATAAATAAAAGTGGCTTATATGCCCCGGATTTTAATCAGCATTACCATATTGGTTACCACAGTGGTTTGTGAATATGTTTTTTTTTTCAACGACTGGGTTCAGGTTTTAAGTGAGACTTTAACAAGTGTAGGCTATGTAATACAACTGGACCTTGGCCTTTAAGAAGTGTTAAAAAATAAATACAAAAATGCAAGTAAAATTTGTTTTTCTACTGAATCATTATTTTATGTGTTAGTGTTGATTTGTTTAAACCACTAGACCTACTTTATTTATTTTTAAATAAGCACCAGCTGGGTGTGAAATTTTTTCCTCAATAACTGGGTTCAGGTTTCAAGTGAAACTCTAATTATAATCCCACAGTATAGCTGTTTAATACAACTAGGCCTAGGCCTTCATGGAAAACATTGTCAATTCTCTTCCAAAACTAATACACTAATAAGTAGGCCTCTTAGAGTAAAAGTAGTACAGAAAAAAGTGAAACATCTTACACTACAGAGCATAGGCATGACAATTAGTTGAAAGAAGGTCATACATAGCCCCTAAGGTTTTAGTTTTAAAACACTAGGCTACCACAGCTGTGCGTGAATATTTTTTCTCAACAAATAGGTTCATGTTTCAAGTGAAACTTTAATAACGTTAGGGTAAGGGGCTTAATACAAATATGCCTAGAAATTTATGAAGTGCTCAAAAAAGGAATTAAAAATGCAATTAAAAGTTGTTTTTCCACATAACTATGCAATCTTTATATAAATAAAACATTGTAAAGGCCCACTTTTCAATTGATATGACTGGCTGCCAAAATATAGGCTAGGTCTTCTTATATTCCTTTGGCCAAACTATTCAATCATCAAATAGTATTGCATTAATATTTGGTTTAGTACGAACGATCACCATAAGTCTATAAATATTTTTAATTTATTCGTTTTATAACTCCAATAGCTAGGCTCTCATTTGTTATCTTTTAAAAATATCTCTAATCATCTCCAAGAAATCCGTGGCAATAGTTTTCGTAAGTCTAAAACATTTTTAAAAATCTAGCTCAACCAATTCTTCAAATTAATTATTAGTTCTTGTTCAAAATGTAGGATTTTTACGGTTTGTTAAAACACTCCAGCATATCATAAATATCTGAATCAAATTTTCACATTCCCATTTAGGTATGTAAGAGAGAGAGAAAGAGAGAAAGATACCCTAACATTTCTCTCTCTCTTACACAACTCTTACAACACTTACTCTCTTACGACAACGCGAATATTTCAGCCCCAGATCCATCCAATTATATTAAAGAGATCAACGAGTTTACATAAATACTACTTATTATCAGCTATTGTATCAACATCTTAAGTGATCCCTATACCCCATCTTATTCGTACACAAACTATTATGATTTGGTCTATAAGACAGCGTTTGTACTATACCTAAAAATTCGTCTATAAGAGATTGTTGAGCTTTTTTAACATTTTATTCTTTTGTTAGGAGAGCATTTATATTTTCTTGATTGACAAACTCCTTTTCCAAGAGAGATATAGTTTGGATATGTCCATAAAAATCTTATTACTATGAAAATAACTTCAACGTATTTATTGAAGTTTATTGGGTATTTTACTAAATACTCATTTAAACTTTAATGAATAGGGTATCGAGTATTATCTTATATATAAATGGAAACATTAGATAAATACTCCTAACAAAGTTTACAAAAGAACTAAACTCTGTTAATAAAAAGAGTGCAAATAGTTCACAAAAAAAATCATGTATTAGAGAGCCAAAGATTTGGTTAATTATGGCTATAGACGTATCTAAGTCTCTTTAACCACCGAGCCATTCGAGAGAGTCATCCCATGCCCAGGGCATAGACAAATAATAAACCCAAACACTCAACCTCCAGGTTAAAATGGTTGCGCTCCTTTTGGTAGCTTGAGTCCTTCAACCCTAGGATCGCTGCGGTTAGTCCTATCATCACCCACGAGTGGCACTAGCGAGGCCTAGTGTTGAAGCACTCAGTCTGGGAAAAGGAGCGAAGAAAATCCCCAGTAAGGTTGAGACTCTGTTTCTTACCTATCTGTGGTCCAGGGTCATTCTTCAATCAGCAATATCTGTGCTGGATGTGCGTAAATCGTCAGCTACATATGAGTGATCAATTAAGATCACGAGCTATCAGATAAAGCAGTCATCTTTGATTCGAAAGCTATTTATGCTTTCAATAATACAATGACAATCTCACGAATGTATACATTAACTAATGTGTTAAAAATAATTCAAATCTCACTTGCACACTCTAGACGCAAACTTTAACTATGTGGCACGAAAAAAGTTGTGATTTATGTGATTTCATTCTTGCTGAGTTTTAATAACTTTATTAATTGATTAAATATCATGGAAATATGAGACTTTGTTATATTTATATATTTTTAGTAATTATACATAGCGAAGACTGTAGGCCTTACGTTAGGATTATAACATTAATAATTTCATATTATTATTTTTAATATTTGTGTTGTCAATAATACTTATGACTATTATCAGACCAAATTTAATTGCAGTTTTATTAGGATAAGATGGCTTAGGTTTAGTTTGATTTTGTTTAGTAATTTCATATCAAATTGAAAAAAATCTTATAATTATGGTATATTAACAGCCTTATCAAATAGTATTCATGATATTATTTTTTGTTAAAAAGCCTCGTTTACTATGTTACAAGTTGGCCAACATGTTGGGAGACAAGACATGTGGAAAAGCAGTGGCGTGTGGTGACTTTTCTCAAACAAGACTAGGTTTGAAGACATATTTAATTATGGGGTTAAAGAGGAATAATCTCCATATAATGTACAATATGTAGCTTAGCAAATACACTTTTACAGGTCATAGGTTACGCAATTTATCTCCCTTCAACTGATCCACAATATTTAAACATGGAATAAACTAAAAATACATAAATAAAGATTAAACATAAATAAAAATAAACAAATAAATAAGTAAACAAGTAAATGAAAAAATAATTGTGAAATCTTGACTATATGTGTATATTAGTGCAATCCTTCTGTCACCTTTCTGAATGAATTTGTCCATAAAAGCGTCCTAGAATGATTTTTAATTTTGCAGTTAATCTGGCAAGCCTTTTTCAACCGACAACAGCGAAAGTGTGGAGATCCTATTAACATACTGGGTGTTACTCCCAATTATCTTAATATGTTTAAAACAATCATGGATGTGCTCACTGCTATTGTTGATACCAAACAACATCATTTATATATTTCTTGGAACGCTTCTTTTGCTAAGTCTGTTTCCTCCAGGAATTTCACAATTTCAGTCGCAGTCTTGTCTGAAAAGCTTGATAGTCTGTAAACTAATTAACTCCGAAAACTGCCAAAATTGAAAAGACTACCATAACTTGACTGACGTGACAAAAGTAAATTGTCAGGAAATCGAGATTAGAAGCTCTGAATTTAAAAAAAAAATCTAGTAGCTCAATAAATTGCAGATCATTAATATCCTGAAACATCAGCTCCATTTGCACAAACATGCTGTCAGTAATTTCATTATAAAGACGCACTTATTTGTTATGGAATTCAATGAGTCATATTCTCTACGTTTCTTCTTAGGAGCTTCCACGTTGTAATCATCTTCTAATTTCCTATACGTCTCTTCAAAGTTGTTTCTAGCATCTTCGAGGTGAGAAATCGTCTCTTTTACTTTATTTATGCAGTATTACACATAAAAAGTTTTGGTTTGAAGAATTTTTAATAATGTGTCAGTGAGAGAAAAAATGTTGCTGAAAACCTTCGGTATAAAAGTGAAATTGATATCTTTCAATGATGACGCATACCCTTTAGCAGTCACGAAAGCATCTGTATCCCAACTATCTGGATTTTCAGCAATATTATCAAAAAACTGTACGAGTTCTGTTTTAATTTCATTCACCGTGTTCATAATTCTGGAATTGTAATTCCACCTTACACTGGCAACGGTTGGAAACCGTTTCTTTACCTCAGATTGATTAAGAGCGTTAATTCGTTTCTATTAATATGAAAATAAATTTGGGATGCCACGCAATTTCTTAAAAATATATTGCATTCTGTTATATGATTGACAGACTGAGAAATAACTAGATTAAATTTTTGAGCATAGCACTGGATGAAGATTGCACCTGGGCACCTCTTTTTCACAAGCGTTTGTACACCATTTAAACGTCCAGAAAATTTAGCAGCTCCATCATACGATTGTGCTACAAGTTTTTGCTCACAATTAAAACGAGAGAGGATTTGAAAAAACACGCTCACTTAAAACAATTGCAGTGCGATCACTGCAGACATCTGATACAACAATAAATCTTTCACATATCGAGGGACTATCGAAAGTCGAGAGAGCTTTGCAATGCTCGTAGTTTCGTCCAACATTATTGCTAGAAAAAATGCATCATTTATTTCTGACTTAATCTTATCCAAAATTAATCACCACCACATTCAATGATCTCGTTTTGGAATTTGTTGGAATTTCCTTTAAACCAGCCCTACCCCCTGCTCTTGAGATAAAACTCCAATTTATTATTTTATTTAGAAAGTAGCTCCATTAGTTCAATGTAGTTTCCCCGGTTAATGGAATATTCCCGTTCATTGTAACCTCTGAATGGCAGCTTTTGTTTGGACAAAAACATCAAACATCAATCAATCGTTTCATTAGCTCACGATTTGAACCAACCTCTGCATTATGTTTTAAAACGTGTAGCATTTTTTGCTCACTCAGTTGAAAATATATTCTGTTTTTCCCGAATGTTTTTAATTTAGCTATTGTGGATAGGTGTGAGTGAGTCTTTTCACGGCGCTTCTTGGCTTTGGGAAAATTGTTTATATCACAAAGGCCGTTATTATTCCACATTCCCTGATTTGTTTCGAACAACACACAAGGCCAACAATACAGCCTGCTTCTTGATTTGCATTCAGTTAACCATTTTAAATAAGTATAATATTCTGTTTTGAAATGACGTATATATTATTTCACTCTTGTTTTAGCAGAAATGTCTGGAGTTGGCTTACCTTTGATTATTATTTTCTGCTTTTATTCTAAAGTGAGGGCTCCAAACGAAACTTCGAATAATTAAGAAGCAAACAAAAATTACATTTAGTTGTGACAGAACACCAAGCGTTTGCATATATCTTATCATACAGATGGACTAGGCTGGCTTCAAGAGGCAAATTGAGACTCAGAAATATGTTATTTTATGCTTTTATTTCCCGTGGAAATTTAACTAAAAATAGTTAAACTAGAAATGTCTGGGGACTAGCCTAGTCCTACTAATTCATTGACAATGGGGATAATGAATGACCTACATTTGCAAAGGGAATTTGATAGCTTTGTACACATGTAACATCACAAAGAACAGAATACTTTTAATATAAATCAATCAGTTTATCTTTACTGTACTAGCCCTGTTCCATTCCATGATCACAAAATTATGCGAGCCTCGATTTAAAAGTTAAACTAATCTTAAAATAATACACGTGCTTCACCAAGGTTAGACACTGATTCAACTCGATAGCTCAAGCGCAGAACTTCCCAACTCGGCCAACATGTTGGGTTGGTCATTTATTATCTCCAACAAATGATCCAACATAACCCATCACAGCTTGTTGGCTCTGACCGGCTCTCCCAACACCAACATGTTGGCCAACATCCTCAACAAGTTGGGAGTGCGTTTATATTGTAACACAACTTGCTGGGGTCGTGTTGGCCAACATGTTATGTTACAATATAATGCGGCTTAGCAGCATTTGCATTGATGATACATTTTGAAGATTTTTTTTTTTGTTTAAGTTAAATTTAAAAATTCTGATATAATAACGGTAATTAAATTAATGTTAGTAGTTTAAATATTTAAGAACAATTTTAACTAGTAATTACAATATTAGTGTGAAAACTAGGAAAATAATGCATTCAAGAAGTGCATGCTATTACTTGGTCAGTGAGTTGGTATTTTTATTTTTTTATTTGAGGTATTTAACGTGCATTTTCTGGACCGACTGATGTAATCAGCACACGAGAATTTCTATGAGCAAGAGTGAAAGGGCTTGCCAATTTTGCCGGGAAAGGTATTTTTCACATACCTTCCAAGATTCTTTTACATGCCTCAATCGACATGGGACCGATGGCTTTACTCCCCCCGAAAACTTTGTCGACCTCAGCTGGGCTTGAACCTATAATCCATTAGAACCTGAGGCGCGTACTTTACACCAAGACAGCCGAGGTCATCAAGTAAATTCTCATCATCCTACTTGTTTTCAAGAAATGTAAATTTAAGAATAAACGAAACAATTTTACCGGTTGTTCTCTATGGCTGTGAGACATGGTCTCTTAACTTATACGACGAAAACAAATTTAGGGCACTTAAAAAAAAAGGTGCTTAGGGATATATTTGGTCATAAAAGGAATTAAACTACTGGATAGTGGAGTAGGTTACATAATGATGAGCTACAAACCCTGTACTCATCACAAGACATTGTTAGGATAATCAAGCCTCGTAGATTACGATGGGCAGGACAAGCGGCGCGAATGGGAGAATCTAGAACCTTGTTGAAGGTATTGACTGGAAAACCCAATGGGAAGACCTAGACGCAGATGGAAGGATAACATAAAGAATATAATTGAAAGCGATAGAGTGTAATGAGGTGGACTGGATATAACAGGCTCAAGATAGGGATAGGTGGTGGCGTACTCTTGTAAGTATGCGAATGAACTTCCGAGTTTTTAATGCTATAGAGTACATACATAATTTACTGTTATAACAAAGAGAGCTCAAATTTATTTTTATTCATGACTTACTGCTGCAATGGCAGCTCCTACACCTCCTACGATTCGGAGTTCACTATGACTGCAGTTTCAGTCATTACTACAGCCCTTTAAAAACCGTTGCGGTTTTTTTTTTGTGAGTGCACCGCATCTTAATACCAGTCTTGGCTCTCCACGTAATTTACACAACCGAGAAGAGTAAAGGGAAATTTAGGGTGTTTATTGCATTTGCGGGGAGATAAAGGATTTTTTTTTACAAACAATTTGATGAAATGCTATAGAGTACATAAGTAATTTACTGTTATAACAAAAAAAAGCTCAAATTTCTTTTTATTCATGACTTACTGCGGCAATGGCAGCTCCTACACCTCCTACGATTCGGAGTTCACTATGACTGCAGTTTCAGTCATTACTACAGCACGCTTGCTAGTAGCCCTTTAAAATACAGTTGCGTTTTTTTTTGTGAGTGCACCGCATCTTAATACCAGTCTTGGCTCTCCACGTAATTTACACAACCGAGAAGAGTAAAGGGAGATTTAGGGTGTTTATTGCATTTGAATGGAGGGCAGTTTTTTACAAAAAAAACCCCACCCAGATGAACTCATTACCTGAAAACTAGACAAGGTGTGAATGATGCCTTAGTTCGCGGGCCCAATGGTGCGGGTTAAGTTAAATTAATAACGTATGATCCGACATCTTTAGCTCAGTCGGTAGCGTGTCTGTCTACTGAGCTAAGGGTACCAGCTTCTATTCCCGGCATGGCCGAACATCTTATTATTGGTGAAATGTGGGTTTCTCCTTTTCATAGTTATTATTATTAAATAACAACCAGGGGCTAAATGTTGCGTTTATTTTAGATTTAAGTTAGTTTATAAGTCACGTGATGATATAATCAGTTGGTTCAGAATGTTCACGTTAAATACCTCAAATAAATTTGGGGGGAGAGGGAGGATGCAGCCTTGTAATTATGATAATTGACTATATCTGGAGTATTGGACATTTGGAGGCTTTTAAAAGTGATATAATATACCTTCTTTAGTACATCCACAACTTTAGAGAGAGAGGGGCAGGATAGTATTGTGAAAGCCACTGTATTAGTAATTTAATAAGTTCAAACACTGAAACATGGATGGTGTTAATTTTGGCAGCCTTAAGGGCCCTACAGACGATCCGATCTGGTTGACCCGACAGTTGGACTGACCAAATCAGTTGTTAACCTACAGACTTAGTGCCTGTTTGTTTGTTAGGATTATTTATTCTTTTCTTTAAACACACACA
>CABFOW010000175.1:325144-370731 GCA_902141385.1 Timema californicum
TTTTTGTCGGGCGACACACCTACACACGACCTAATATTGCGCCTGACCTGACCAAATCATGTCGTCTGTAGGGCCCTTTAGTTTTTATTATTATTATTATTATTATTATTATTATTTAACACCGTGTCTTACTACCCGTTCGGGCTATACACTTAAGTATTAATTACGCTAATGAATTAGGAATTGAGAAGTTTGAATTTAGAGGGAGTGAACCCGTATTTGCGTGAAGAGAGAGTGGAAAACCATTTAGGAAAAAACAACCCCCAGTTCACCCAACCGAGATTCGAACATTGATCTCCCCGTCCTCGGCAGTCGAGCTCAACACGACTAGCACGTTAGCTAACTACGCCACCGAGGCGGGTGGCCCTTTAGTTAAAGTGTGATTAAGCTTGTTGTCTCAGTGTGCTTACACAGCTTAGTTTTCGATCTGACTATCCGAAACAAGACAAACGAGGAGTAAATTCACCAGCACTCTCCTGTAATGATGATAATGATGATGATAACACGGTGTCACGGAGACATTACTGAATCTAAAGCGTGTGAAAATACTCGTGCAGAAAGGCCAGTGAGTATCGGATGGAGTATATCAACGCAGTTAGAGAGTACTAACTTTGGAACGTGTGAAAACAGTTGTGCAGAAAGACCAGTGAGTATCGGATGAAGTATAGTATTATTTTGGTAGGAAGAACAGTAGAAGTTAGTTAATAAAGTTACTAAAACAAAGTTAATATATTCATGCATCAAGTCATGTTATATGCAGCTGTTATTTTTGATATATATTTGCAATACCTATAAAATAACACAAATAATCTAGTAAAATGTTATCAATGTTGGCTGCAAAGAAATATGTTTGAATTTTATCTATTGTACTTCCAACCAAAATCACGGTATATATAAACGCTATTAATGAGTACTAGCCTAATTAGTATGTGAGAACACTATTGTCCCAAAAGGTCCAGTGAGTGTTGGATGGAGTGTATCAGGGCTATTAGCAAGTTCTAGCTTTAGAGCGTGTTTAAAGCACTTGTCCCAAAAGGTCCAGTGAGTGTTGGATGGAGTGTATCAGGGCTATTAGCGAGTTCTAGCTTTAGAGCGTGTTTAAAGCACTTGTCCCAAAAGGTCCAGTGAGTGTTGGATGGAGTGTATCAGGGCTATTAGCGAGTTCTAGCTTTAGAGCGTGTTTAAAGCACGTTTACCAAAAGGTCCAGTGAGCGTTGGATTGAATATATCACACTCACAGTTACTAACAAGTAGGACTTCTTTATTGACAAAGGCTCAATAATTGGTTGACGCGGTATAGCTGGAAATTAAACCATAGTCCTCTCGAATGCCCACAGCAGCGTGTTCCGTCGCAACATTTCGGCTCCTCCCTCTACAAGCACCCACAGAGCCGACTGTTGTAGGTGTCGTTCCGAATCAGATAGTTTTGGGTCGGTCGTTTCGCCCGGCTTCACATTAACATTACCGCAAAGCGCCGGACAAACTGCGACCGACGACTTTCAGCTGTTTTTCTCCGCCGCTGACAACCAGTGCGGCCAACAGCCATGTCAGTCTATTGAAAGTTTTCATTTCGGGCAGTCGGATTTTACACAGAGCGATTTGCTTCAAAACGAGTTTTTTTTTAAATAAAAATTGTTTTGCTAAATATACGTTATGAATGACTATTTTAATTTATTTTATTGGCTTTATTGTGATTTAGTTTTGTTGTAATTGAATTGTGGAATTGCGTCAAAAATACAACGTGAATGCAGTGATTGTTCGAACACCATCCCAATAATGGTTCGTTTATAACATGGATTATACTTCATATTAGTTAATTATTGAGATGTGTGTTCTTTTTATCATCTCGTTAGGCCTATAATAGTAGTTTGATTTTGTTCGCAACATATTGTTGCGTGTGTATCATCAAGAGTCAACGTAAACTCAAAGAAGATGTAACTGTCTTGAAACGTTTAATCTATTTTAAAAAAAGGAACGGTTACACAATGTTACAAAGTTCCAGAGGATGGAGTGTATCAGGGCTATTAGCGAGTTCTAGCTTTAGAGCGTGTTTAAAGCACGTTTACCAAAAGGTCCAGTGAGCGTTGGATTGAATATATCACACTCACAGTTACTAACAAGTAGGACTTCTTTATTGACAAAGGCTCAATAATTGGTTGACGCGGTATAGCTGGAAATTAAACCATAGTCCTCTCGAATGCCCACAGCAGCGTGTTCCGTCGCAACATTTCGGCTCCTCCCTCTACAAGCACCCACAGAGCCGACTGTTGTAGGTGTCGTTCCGAATCAGATAGTTTTGGGTCGGTCGTTTCGCCCGGCTTCACATTAACATTACCGCAAAGCGCCGGACAAACTGCGACCGACGACTTTCAGCTGTTTTTCTCCGCCGCTGACAACCAGTGCGGCCAACAGCCATGTCAGTCTATTGAAAGTTTTCATTTCGGGCAGTCGGATTTTACACAGAGCGATTTGCTTCAAAACGAGTTTTTTTTTAAATAAAAATTGTTTTGCTAAATATACGTTATGAATGACTATTTTAATTTATTTTATTGGCTTTATTGTGATTTAGTTTTGTTGTAATTGAATTGTGGAATTGCGTCAAAAATACAACGTGAATGCAGTGATTGTTCGAACACCATCCCAATAATGGTTCGTTTATAACATGGATTATACTTCATATTAGTTAATTATTGAGATGTGTGTTCTTTTTATCATCTCGTTAGGCCTATAATAGTAGTTTGATTTTGTTCGCAACATATTGTTGCGTGTGTATCATCAAGAGTCAACGTAAACTCAAAGAAGATGTAACTGTCTTGAAACGTTTAATCTATTTTAAAAAAAGGAACGGTTACACAATGTTACAAAGTTCCAGCTGTAGAATTAATTCATATAAATAATATGCAATTGTTTCAAAACATTTTTTAAAAAAGCGTTATGGTTATACAATGCCGTGCGGGAATTATTATTTGTTTTCTTTACGCAGTGCGTGCTCTCAACCAATAGTCTAAAAAATGCGTGTGTGTACGGAAGATACTAGGAGAAGAGGGTGCTGGCATGTTGGTCACACGTGGGTGTCGCATTAGGGAATTCGTCCTGATCTGGAGTCTTCATGCATGGACCCAAGACAACGCCGCACAAATGTGGAGCCAAGCTGCGGGTGAGTTGAGTTCAAACAATGGTCCCCCTCATAACCGTTGGTTAAACTTGGCTTTGTGTTTTATAATAATATATTGATGTGCTCGTCAAGTTACTAACGGGTGGACTTCCATTAGTTATTATCTTTAAAGTTGGGATGTAATGAACGCGAGAAAAGGTAAGCGTTTTTTTAAATGGTTTTTATATCAAAATATTCTTTTAGAGTTTAATTTTCTTCACATGGTGAGTGTTTTTGCAGTTTTTATAGCAACACTTTTTTTTGAACAAAATAAATAAAATATTTATTCAGTAGAAACATAGTTTAATATCCTTCACCTGGTGATATCAACAGCTGTTGAATATCTGTCACGAGAATAGCGGTATTAGATGACAAACTTTTTAAACGAAGAGAAAAAATCATCATTAAATTCCAGGACGTCTTTGACAGATGATAAAGAACTGTCGATATCACCATGTGAAGAAAATTAAACCATGTTTCTTCTGTAGCAATGTTTTATTTATTTTGTCAAAACAAAAGTTTTGATATAAAAACTGCAAAGACAATGGCCTTTTCTCGCGTCCCCTTCAACCCCATCTTAAATAACACAAAAATCAATGATACCCGTTATCATCGTTGAACGAAAAACAAAGTTTGTATTTTCTAAAACACGCTTTCCAAACAACAACAAAAAATCAAATTGTAGATAATTTAGGGTTAAAACGTTTTATTTTAATGACAGGTTCACGTAGATTATTCCTGATCATCTTATCACTGCCCCCTCCCCTCACACCATTCTGTTTCATCTACAGTTATCAGGCTATCTTCAAATAAAAACGTGACTACGTAACTGACTACTACACCAATTAGTAGGGAAATTATCAATAATTTTGAATGAGAATACAACCATAGATTTGACTGAAGGAAAAGTGACAGCAGAAATCCCATAAATCTGGGCCTATGTCTGCTTACTGTACAGTCCAATTTTAATAGGAATAACTTTTTAGAAATACATACGTGTTTTCGCGCTCAGCATTGAAAACATTTTACTATTAGTGTTATTTTATAGGAATTGATGATATCTGTAGTTAAAATGACTTGATGTATGAATACGTGAAAGTTAATCTGGTAGTTTTTATAGCTGTCATATAAGGTCCTTCCTATGAAAATTTCTCTGTACGGTCGTACTTTAGTTCTAGTACAGTAGCCCCATGGCTTCTTTGGTGCTGACTGACAGCTGACGGTTTTGAAAAGATTACCTACCAAATTATGTATTCCTACGCCGAACCAAATTATCTGCAAATACATGTGTTTAGCAGCTGTCAGTCAGCACCAAAGAAGGCATGAGGCATGTATATTTCTATAAAGGTGAAGTTAACGGGGCATCGAGTTAAGTATTTTAGTAGTTCTTATTACTATATATATATATATAGATTGTAAAAAATAAATCAAATATTTTTTCAGGGGCTATGTTTATTTTAATCTTATACATTTAATAATATCAACCTCTCTTGAGTATATTATAATATATAATGAGCGTCACGTCATTTGAGTCTTTGAATGGGAAAAATAAGTTATGTTCAAATGCCGCAAAGCTCATAATGTCAGCAATTCAAAAACGATTGAAAATAATATATAATTAAATTAAACATATCTTTTCAATCAATATCTTATTTATTTTGAATTAATAAATATTTTGTAATTGAAACTACCCAAAATACGAACACCAACTCGCGTTCCTTTCCATCTTACCTCAAGGTGAGGATTTAGGGTACGCGTGTTTGCAGGTTTTTTTAAATACAAAAACGATTTTTTTTTTTTTGCCAGTAGATACATAAAGTTTAATTTTATTCTTATGGTGATATCAAAATTTCTCGAATATCTGTCATGAGCATAGCGCTATTAGATGAGAAACTTTTTAAATGAAGAGAAAAAAATCATTAAATTCCAAGGTGATATCAAAATTTCTCGAATATCTGTCATGAGCATAGCGCCATTAGATGAGAAACTTTTTAAATGAAGAGAAAAAAATCATTAAATTCCAGGACACCATTGACAGATATTTAAGATTTGTTGAGGTTACAATGTGAAGAGAATTTTATTATTATTATTATTATTATTATTATTTAGCACCGTGTCTTGCTACCCGTTCGGGTTATACGCTTTAAGTACTAAATTACGCTAATGGATTAGGAATTGGGAAGGTTGAATTAGAAGAAGTGTACCCGCATGTGCGTGGAAGGAGAGTGGAAAACAATTTAAGAAAAACCACCCCCAGTTCATCCGACCTAGATTCTAACCTCGATCTCCCCGTCCTCAGCAGCAGTCGAGCTCAACATGACTAGCGCGTTAGCCAACTACGCCACCGAGTGAAGAGAATTAAACTCTATGTTTGTACTGAAGCAATATTTGATTTATTTTGACCAAATAAGAGTTTTTTTTTATAAAAGATTCAAAAACACTTACATTAACTCAAGTTCACTACATCCCCACATTAAGTGTTCAAACGTGCTTTAAATGGTTTCTAATATTTTATTTTTGTGAAAATCATTTGTTTTCTCTTGATTAATACATTTTTTGTTCTAGGATAAACATATTATCTTGGGGACCCCCCTTAACATCACTGTTGAAAGTGTTACGCATGGATCATCGTTTTATACAGATAAAAAAAGAGGGGGAGGGGGGTAGAAATATTTGAAAAACTTTGAGGTATGATGCTTGAGGAGGATGGAAAGGATAAAGGGGACAGATTGGTGTGACTAATGAATACATTTTTAATAAGAGTCAACAGAAAAGGGGAGGATCCAGATCATTTTCATAGGGGGGGAGGGTCCATGGTTATAAATAACACAGTTACTTACAATGGAAGATTTCTGTTTGAAGCCATTTAATAGTTTCTCATTCTTATTTGATCTAATATATGTTTTAATCCGTGGTCATCCTCTACAATTATTTAAAATCAGATAGTTTTTATAAAATATTTGATATGGCCCTCCTTTAACAATTTTTTGAAAAATTATTCACTCTAGATGCTATGAGTAGTCTTTGTTTTAACTCTTTTTTAGAGTTAGATTCTTTTATAAGCCATTTAAAGTGTCCTTCACCTACAAATTTGGATGCCCCTTGAAACTATTTAAAATGATCCTCACCTTAATCTTTTACGATAGTTAAAAATCTCTAGATGATAATCTTTGAAGTTGTCTTTCACAGAAATTTTTTTTAAAATTAAATTATTTCAGAAACTAGGCTATTTGGGGTGGTCCTCGCTTGAAAGTTATTAAAAATTAAATTCATCTAGAAGCTATTTGGATTTGTCCTCTCCTGACTTTTTCCTGCCATTTAGATGCTTCTAGTACAGTAGTTATTTTAAGTGATCATTTCCGGTACATTTTTGACAAAAGAATGCGTCTAGAAGTAATTTAGAGTTTGATTTAAGGCCATCTTTCAGCGTCATATTCGATAATATCAGAGGATATGAAATATATCTAGGGGGAGGGGAAATTTATTCCAAAGAGGGGCAAATTATTTTCAGGGGGCCAGAGCCCCCCCACAGTTCCACCGCTCCTGCTGTCCACACATGTACTCTATACTCGGTATTCGTGAATGAACTGCTCTCAGGCGAATATTAGTCTTCTTTGATGTGTGGTAGTCTACCATCTCTGTGCGGAACAATGTTACAGTAGCCCCATGGCTTCTTTGGTGCTGACTGACAGCTCACAGCTAACTTCTGACTGTCAACATTTTGGTATAATACCTAAATTTAGACTGTCAGAAGTGACAGCTGCTAAACACATGTTTTTGCGGATCATATGGTTCGGCGTAGGGATAAATAATTTGGTCTGGTAACTTTTCAAAGATTTTAGCTGTCAGCTGTGAACTGTCAGTCAGCACCAAAGAAGTCATGGGGCTACTGTAGTTACTCGCTATGCACGACACATACTCATACACAAAAACGAATATATTTTCCATTCTTGCGTGAGTCATATCGAACATTGACTAAACGTGGAGGAATAACGCACGTGTGGTCCTGGTTTAAGAGGTGTCGGTGCGTAAAAATAAATATATTAAAAAAATATTTTTATCTGTGTTGTATTTTCTCTCTAAAATTTAAACTTTCATTTTGTTTTTTGTATTAATTTTTTAACTTTCACAGAGAGGTAAACTGAACCCCCCCTCCCCTTGAATCCGTGCCTGCTGAGCAAGATAACCATTCTACTGCACGTTATTCTGCAAAGAAAGGTCAAATGGATGAGTCACATCTTGAGGGGAGAAATAGTTTGATTAGTGATGGATGTTATAAAAGGCAAAATGAAAGGGATAAGGTAAAAAAGAAGGCCAATAATACAACTGAGGAATGACTCACCCATCCTCCCCCCCTAAAGGAAAGAAAATGAAGTTTAAATATTTAAAAATGGCCGATTTTGATAGGACAGGCTAGAGGACTCAATTTGGATACGGCAACATAGATGTCGAAAGACAGAATACACAATAATAATAGTTTTAATTTTCAATTGGAATCTCCCTTAAACCAGCTATAGTTGTCAGTGAACCTGGTTAAGAATCTAAGGGTCCTGGGTTCGATTACCGGCTGGTACCATGGGTAATTTTACCGGAAGTGTAAATATATAAACGATCACCAGAGTTTGGCTAGTTAGGGTTAAGTTAGGCCTAAGAGCTCCCACTGGTTCCAATCTCTCATACTCACTATCACCATCACCTCATCTCAACGGGACCATGGAAAGAGCCTCCATGAAAAGGATGTACGATTAATAATTCGGGCGTCCCCTGGGAAACGGAACATTAGTATTGGCTAATCTGTCCTGTATTTAGTGTAGCGCCACACTTGAGACGTACTAATCCTGACTATGAAACTGGACCATTCCATTCTGGTTTAGGTAGGTGATGTCCTGTATTTAGTGTAGCACCACACTTGAGGCGTACTAATCCTGACTATGGAACTGGCCCGTTCCGTTCTCGTCTAGGTAGGTGATGTCCTGTATTTAGTGTAGCGCCATACTTGAGACGTACTAATCCTGACTATGGAACTGGACCGTTCCATTCTGGTTTAGGTAGGTGATCTCCTCTATTTAGTATAGCGCCTCACTTGAGGCATACTCAGTCTGACTGAAACAGGACGATGGTGGCAACAAAACAACTTACAACATTTGCTCAACCCGCTTCGGTGGCCGCATGGTCTAATGCTCGACTCCCACAATAGCCTAGACTGCCGATGACGTGGGGATCATAGTTCTATCCCGGTTGGGTGTACTGAAAAGTTTTTTCCCAAAATGTTTTTACATTTGATCTTTATCCATGCAAATGCGGCAACACTTATTCTAAATTAAACCTTTCTTCATCCATTAGTCCTTGAGCGTAATTAGTACATAAGCGTATAATTTGAATGGGTGGTAAGACGCGGTGCTAAAAAAAATAGTTTGTACATCCAGTCGAAAATAAAAACGAGAAAGTAAAAGGCAGGGTATTAATCTAACAGTTTCTAGTACATGTTGCAAAGCATCATGGCTCAACACACATTCCTGCTAATGTGTGAATTGTGACGTCATTTAAACGGATTCTGCCCTCTATTTCCAGCGAACGTGTGAATCTAACTTTGAACTGATTACACAATTTTAAAAAAAACTTTAACTGACATTAATGAACTTGGTATTTGCTTACAGAATGTAAACGTTCATGCAATGAAAATCAAATATATAGAAAATAAAATTAAGATATTTAGTGGAGGATGTTGTGTTAAGTTAAATAGGTATTTTTAGTACTGGGTCTTGCTACCTATTTAGGCTATACGCATATGTACTAATTACGTTAATGAGTTAGAGACAAGGAAGGTTCAAATTTATATCTCTTGCTCCACAGAAATAATATTACTTGCATAATCGTGTTTCATTTGTTATACATAAGTATTAGAATTGCATGAAAATATGTCAAAGGGATCGTTTATCTCCTAATTATAGCAGACTATAGAACACCCACATGAAAATATTTATTCCTTTTTTTGGTAGTTTTTAACATCCAGCCTGGGTCAGTTTTTATTATTCCAAGACATATATTTTCCACCACGTCTGAGAAGGCCTGTCATCGCTTCATATGCCTTATAATCTAATTAGGACAGACACAACATCCAGCCCCCAGCCGATAATTCATCACTGTGAAAGGGTAACCCACATTTTAACAATGATAGAGTATTTGGTCATGCCGGGAATCGAACCCGGGACTCTTAACTCAGTAGAAAGATACGCTACCGTCTGAGCTAAGGTATCAGATTCTTTGTTGTTGGTAGTAAGACATAAAAAAAAACCTTTTACTTTACGTTTCCAAGATTCCGAATTTGAAAATCAACAATCTATCATCTTGAAGTGAAAATTAAAACGGTATCTGATGTCGTTTTCTGACATGTTTTTTATTTTTAAAAGTCACACGTTCAAGTAAAAACTTTATTGTATCTAGGTTAAAGTTCTTTAGTTGTTTAACCAGCCTAGTCTTGTACGCCTCCGATTATATATTAGCAATCGTTAGTAATGATGAATTCGCATCACGCTAACATGAAAATAACCAGGGTCACTCTAGTGTATGCATAGTTTCATATGAGAGGGTTAAAACTAGCGACACGAACGCCATGACGGATTTGAAAACGTCAATGTGAGCGTTTCTTGGGCGTAGTACCCGCCTCGGTGGCGTAGTTGGCTAACGCGCTTGTCGTGTTGAAGCTCGACTGCTGAGGACGGGGAGATCGAGGTTCGAATCACGGTCGGGTGAACTGGGGGTGGTTTTTCCTAAATGGTTTTCCACTCTCCCTCCACGCAAATGCGGGTTAGCTTCCTCTGATACAACCTTCCCAATTACTAATCCATTAGCGTAGTTAGTACTTAAAGCGTATAACCCGAACGGGTTGTAAGACGCGGTGCTAAATATTATTATTATTATTCTTGGGCGTAGCGATCTCTCTCAGATGAAACTAAGCAATACACTAGAGTGACCCTGGTCGCAGCGTTTGTGTCGCAACGACCAAAACGTCAGTCTGTCATCGGCTTAAAAGAGCTCACAATCCGGTATCGGAACTCGTGTCATGTCTGTGCTAGATTTAAAATTGTTTATAAGTCGTGTGCCGATAAAATCAGTCGGTTCAGAAAATGCACCCAATAAATAAATAAAAACTACCTATAAGAATTTGGGTACAGTTTCTCTAAATTATATCTTCTTCTTCTTCCTTATCCAATTAGTGTAAATGTGCGGATATCTCGAACAGGTGTTATGACGCGGTGCACACACAACAAATGAAGTTATTTGAACGCGGAAGTTAATTTTGGAGGCTGGAGTCAAAAGCGCAGCCCAATCTCTTCAAGTTCCACATGGTAGGGGGTTGAGAGAGAGGGGGGCTAGGGGGAACAGGGGGAGGGCGGTCCACTACGTTTTAAAGAAAGAGAATGCAGTAAGCCGTGCGTGTGTGTGAGGTATAACATCCGTCACGGGCTTCCGATCGCCATCTGCTATTGTGCCCCACATTGCTACACTCCATGACAAGGGGAGAAAAATACCAACTTTCCCACAACACGCCACGAGTATTTTTTTTATATATTAAACATATTCTACGCTGATTACGTAGCATTAAGATATTTTCTTTCAGAGCGAACTTTCCAGTACACAATAATAAGAATGATTCCACTTTCTTTATTTCTTTTTTTTTAAATCTAAAGTCGCCGCGGCCGCTAAGACATTTTGAAATAGATTAAAAAAGTGTCTTATTATCTCCAGGATACGTAGTTAATAATTTTACGCTCAGTAATTTATAATAAAAGGAAGATTAACGAGTGGAGGGGAACCTATAGTTCAATTTTCATAGAAAGACCCTTTTAGAAAATATGAACTTTTTGTTTGACAGTGAACATTGCTAACATTTTACCATATTATGGTCTGACATCTTAGCTCAATTGGTAGCGTGTCTATCTAATGAGCTTAGGCTTCCGGGTTTGATTCCCAGAATAACCAGATAGTTAATAATTGACAGAATATGGGAATTTAATTTTTTTTTGTTAATTTGTATGAAAAAAATATATTTTTGTTTTGTGGATTTGGATGACATTTGCTATTAACAACTTTGAATCCTCAATATTGGTGTTAAACCCGCCTCTGTGGCGTAGTTGGCTAACGCGCTAGTCATGTTGAGCTCGACCAAGGACTGGGAGCTCGAGGTTCGAATCTCGGTCAGGTGAACTGGAGGTGGTTTTTCCTAAATGGTTTTCCACTTTCCCTCCACGAAAATGCGGGTTCACTTCCTCTGATTCAACCTTCCCAATTCCTAATCCATTAGCGTAATTAGTACTTAAAGCGTATAACCCAAACTGGTAGTAAGACGCGGTGCTAAATAGTAAAAATATCGGGGTTAACAAAGATAAAAAATGATAAAATGTACAACTCCTCCCATTCCCGGATCATCAGTTTTCTTTTCATTTTGTTATGTTAAACAAACATGTGAAAAATATTTTTCTTTTCCATGAGCTCAGCTGCAACTAAATTATATCTTTGTTAATTTTTCAGAAACGTTTTGTTGTTGTTGTGAAAATTGGCTCTTGAAACTTATATAATTATTTCAGTTATGTTCAGACGCTCTAAAATTCCCTCCCACAAGGTTAAATTCTTGAAATTTTCTCTCGAGGAAGGGGAGGGTGGGGTGCAACTCCCCCGATCGATGGAACTCCAATCCGCCTCCAATTTAAAAACCCCACAATGCCCTTGTCTCTCACAGTGATGAATTAACGGCTGAGGAATGTGTGTTGTGTCTGTTCTAGATTTAAGTTAGTCGTATGCTGATATCAATTCAGAAATTGCACGTTAAATACCTCAAACAATAATATATTACTATATTAGTGATAGTTAATCCGACACCTTAGCTAAGTTGGTAGCGTGTCTGTCTACCGAGCTAAGGGTCCCGGGCTCGATTCCCATCATAGCAAAAAAAATTATCATTGGTAAAATTTGAGTTTACTCTTTCACAGTGATGAATTATCGGCTGGGGACTGGATGTTGTGCCTCTCCTAGTCTTAAGTTAGATTATAAGACATATGAAGCTACGACAGTCTTAGCGAGCCGGTAGTGGAAAATATAAAAAAAACTCACCCAGTTCACAGGCTGGAAACAGAAATGGATGTAAAAAAAAAGGTGATAACTACAAATCATATGACTTGACGTATTAATACGTGAAAGGGGATCTAATGACTATTCTAATGGTAAGATGAGGTCCTTTCTATGGAAATTGGGTTGTACATTGTGGAAGTCGCGGAAAAGAGCACCTCCTGGTGGGAGTCAAGAGGTTTAAAGCGTTATATTAACATTGTACTGGGTTGACATCCCCGACCGGCTATCCGCATACTCACAACGAAGTGGTTGGGATATGGAATGATATCATTAAGGAATAAACACCCTCAATGCACCCGGCTGGTATTCGAACCCCGTTCCCTCCTTCACCGGTAAATCAAAATAAACGAGCATGAAGTCTAATCGGTGCACGTAATAATTGGCTGAAAAAAATAATCACGGTGTTAATGAGAGGAAAACCTTCCACCTTTTCGCAAGAACTTTATCATTCATCCTTTTGCTATTATCATCCTCGGAAAGACGTGAAAAAAAGAGATTCCTCAAGTTCAAGAGTTTGTTGTTTTTCATTCTTAAGAAGTCGTGTCTTCATAAGGCCCTGACACAAACTCCGTATCCGTAGGTCCGTGCTCCGTAATAAATCGATGCCATAATATCAGATTGTTCTGGCCACAGAGTCCTTATCCGTTAGTCCGTACTCCGTAGAAGTTGATCAACTTTAACTTTCTAAGGACTGGTCTGTACGGACTACCAATTACAGCTGAGTAAATATGTGCATGCACATCGAAATAAAAGAACGAATAGCAGTGAAAGGATCCGCCGCTGTGGAAACATACACAACATGAAAAGATGGCTACGCAGAAACATTTTTCTAAAAATCTTAACACCCCGAGAAGAGCGGCTTCTAGGAAAATCTTTTCTGGGAAATACCAAGTTCTCAGAAATAGTGGCGTCGTTCAACAGCCCTATTACTTTGTATCCTCCATACTAGTGTAATAGAATCTTTTATCAACAAAGTTGTTTTTGATTTATTTTATTGATCATCTGACTGATTGGTGCTCGCTCCTTGCTGAAAACAATTTTCTTTCAAAGTTTTCGAGTGGATGAAGTCTCTGACTATCTAATTGTTTGGAACGGTCACGTGACCATGGATATGGACAGTGTAATCGCAAATATGTAATTTCTTGTGGACTAGGACCACGGAGTACGGAGTCATTTATATTTAAAGCATCCCACTAATTATTTTTTTCTAAAATTAGTATTAAGTTTGTATTTGATTTTAGAACTGATAACCGCTTTTGGTGAAAACTTGTCTTTAAACACAAATAATAGTTCCGAGGATGCGGACGTCTGGTGCATTTGACCCGGAATCGTTTCGCTACGTGGTCTTTGCTCCCCCCCCCTTTTGTTTTCTATCTAGTTAAAACTTTCCCTCCGTGCCTCTTGTTGACAAGTTCTTCACGGTGTGTTGGCAACATTGGTGGCGAGTCATGGACCACGCGCAATGTATCATGGGAGAGGACGTTTTAAAAATAGAACACTTTCTTTGTTTTTTCAGCTCTTTTTGTTGGTGTGATCGTGGTGATTATATTTCAATAATCATAGTAATAAACAAATACTATCAATGCTTGTATTAATATTGTACCGTAAGCCTAAGCTAGTATTGCGTACGTTTATTTGTAGGTTGCATCACTAATAATGTAAGTGTTCAACTTCAAAATATTTTTCCTTAAGGTATTTGGATTTTACCCGATAAATGGACAGCGAAGTCATCAGCATTAGAGGATAAATGCCGAAAGGTCTATACCAGTGGTTTCCAACCTTTTCCATATCGCGGACACCTTGAAGTCAATTATATTTCGCCGTAGCCCCCCTAATCTCTCCTGCCATACGAGGTGAAATTAAAAACATACGCACACATTTATAATATTCTACTTAACCCATTTAATATTAATAAAAGAATATATGCTTAGTCGAGCGAACCTACTTATTTACTCTATGGCACTAGGGACTCAACTATTCACTGCCGCACTTACAAAAGAACGCCACTTATCTCTATCTTGAGCTAGTTCTATCCAGTCCACCTCATTACACCATATCCCTATCTTGAGCTAGTTCTATCCAGTCTACCTCATTACACTATATCATTATCTTGAGCTATCTAGTTCTATCCAGTCCACCTCACTATACCATATCCATATCTTGAGCTAGCTCTATTCAGTTCACCTCATTATACCATATCCCTATCTTGAGCTAGTTCTATCCAGTTCACCTCACTATACCATATCCCTATCTTGAGCTAGTTCTATCCAGTCATACCTCATTACACTATATCCTTATCTTGAGCTATCTAGTTCTATCCAGTCCACCTCATTACACCCTATTTATTTCAGGTCCATTTTAATGTTATCCTCCAATCTGCGTCTAGGTATTCCCAAATGTTTCTTCCTATTAGGTTTGCCAGTCAAGACCCTGAACACGGTTCTAGAATCTCCCATTCGCGCTACATGTCCTACGCACCGTAATCTACAAGACTTGACTATCCTTGTCAATGTCTTGTAGTGAGTACAGGCTATGCAACTCATCATTATATAACCTCCTCCAGTAATCTCATCAATTTTTTGGACCAAATATCTTCTTAAGCACTTACGATCACCTCAATTTTTTTTTTCCTTCGTGTAAGGTATTAGACCACGTTTCACACGAATAGAGAACAACCGGTAAATTATTTAGTATATTCTGAGTTTTACATTCCTTGACAGCAAACGAGTTGTCAACAGATTACCGACAGAGCAATATCGTGCATTTACCGACTGTATTCTTTTCCTAATTTCCAATTTAATATCGTTATTGCTACTTAACATTGTTCCTAAATATTTAAACTCATTAACTCTGTCAAATGATATATTGGTCAAAGTATTCTCTAAATTTTCGTCTTCAATCTGAGTTCTCTGTGTGATCATATACGTAGTCTTTTCAGCGTTCACTACTAAACCTACTTCCTTACTATTTTTTTTATAGCACCACGTCTTACTACCCGTTCGGGTTATACACTTCTTTACTAGTCTCTAGTAAAGTTTCTGCTTTTCTTGCCACATCCTCCTAATTATTGCCCAACAAAGCTAAATCATCTGTATATCTTAAGACCCTTGGCCCTGTCGAGTGCGAGTCTAAAACCTATTTTTTTGGGACGATGGGCGGGAGGGTGAAAGGCGTGGCGTGGCTTCACAAACGACCAAAGTATCCTTACGCGCCAACTAGAACAGATGGATCACGGAAACAGTAGATGACGCTAGCTACCGGACAGGTCTTGCGGAAAAATAATATGTTTGGAAATATCAGTTTTCTCGAAAACGAGTGAAACGTTTATAGTAATATTTTCAACACCTCTTCTAAGATAATGTATCAATGTTTATTAGGTGTTACATCTTCTTATTTTTTGTTATGCAGCCGGAAGTTTTCTATTGGAAACTGTGAAAATTATTGATATTTGATCACTGTTAAAATCATAGAGGAGGAGTGTATATAAAAAGTATAGCTTAATGAACATGCTTGCATTCTTGAAGATAACCGTTTGTTTCCATGGCTCTGCATTTCCACGCCAAATGAAAAGGGCCAATCGCTTTAATAGCTTAGCTTCGAATCTTGGTCCAGTGTATTTCACTAAATGGTTTTTTCCCTCTATCTCCACGCAAGTGCAGGTACTCTTATTCTAAATTATAACTTTATAATCTCTAACATACCAACGTAATTAATACAACAAATGTGTATAGCACAAACTAGAATTAAGACGTGGTGCGAAATAAAACTTCAATATGGATTGGCTGTAGGTAGTAAAATATTAGGTACAGTAGTAAAATCATTTTACATTGCCTATTGTGTGCTTTTTTCCCTTGATTACCTTTTTTTTGGTCTAAATTCCATACTTTTTATGCCTATTTTTAATATTTTTGGTGCCGAATAATCCACCCCCTAATCATTACACCCTATAACTATCTTGAGAAAGCTCTATCCAGTCCACATCACCACACCCGATCCGTACCTTGAGTTCTATCCGGTCCACCTCATTACATCCTACCTCTATCTTGAACTAGTTCTATCCAGTCCACCTCATTACACCCTATCCCTATTTCTAGCAAGTTATATCCAGTCCATCTCATTACACCCTATCCTTATCTCTAGAAAGTTCTATCCAGTCCACCTCATTACACCCTATCATTCTCAGGACCATTTTAATGTTATCCTCCATTCTAGCTCTAGTTCTTCCCAATGGTCTCTTCCCATTGAATTTACCAGTCAGTACCCTGAACACGGTTCTAGATTCTTCCATTCACTCTGCATCTCCTGCCCACCCTAATCTGCGAGATTTTATTTTATTTTTGATGAATACAGGTTATGTAACTGATAACTATGTAACCTACTCCACTCCCTAGTATCTGCATACTTTATTTTGGGATCAAATATCTTCCCAAGCACCTTGTTTTCTAACACCCCTTGAAGTTAATTTTCGTCATGCAAAGTAAGATAACATGTTTACAACCATATAGATCAACCGGTAAAGTAAAAAATTCATTTTTACATATTAAAGATCTAGTTAAACAAAATAAGTTTTATAAATATAATAATCACCATAAGATGGAGCAACAGTTTGTAAAATACGGTTTGTAATAAGTGTAAATATTGTGTCTCCTACGATAATTGGGTTGTATAACTAATTTTTCAACAATGGCAGTGTGATTCAGTTAAAATGATGACCTGGTGGTCTAGGGGTAAGATGTCAGACTTCTATGCTGGCGGCCGGGGTTCAATCCTCGGTCCCGGCAAAGATTTATCTGATTACCAAACCCTTCCTTCACCTCTGACAAGACATCTTGTGAATGTGGGGAATGCCAGGCCTCCACCGTGGTTCGGATTCCACGTTAAACTGTAGGTCCTCCATTTCATCTCACAATAACCCTACCATTACACATTAGCGTAAGTGCGTATAGCCCGAACGGGTAGTAAGACGCGGTGCTAATAATAATAATGATTTAGTTAAAATATAAACAGAAGGACTGTGTAATAATGTTTTGTTTTTTTTTGCTGCAGACAATATACATACCTTTTTAAAATCGGATTAGTACTCATTGTACGGGTGTTCTTTTGGGAACTTTTCCATTTTGAGAGCTACCGTTATAATGTACTGGGTCGGTGTCCCTGATTGGTTAAAACCAATAGAAGAACCAATATATTTAGTGTGTTACAACACAAGTTCTAAATATATTTAAGCTACTTGACGTGTGGTCCACATTAACAAACAAAATAGTGTATTCATTGTATTAGAGAAAATTTAATAACGAATTATATAACATTCTTACATATGACTATAAATGCATACATTAAAAGTATGATTAATTAATAAAAGTAAAATTATCAAAAACTACTATACGAAATAAAATCGCGACATAAGTAACTAACGGTGGTTTTCACCAAAACGTTTTTCCAATCTCCTATAATGGGGATGAGGGTATATTAACTATAAATATTAACTACATTATATCCAGCATCTTCTTTGTTAATTGTCAAAAGCGGTGGAAAAAACTAGATTTTAAATAACTCGCCATCATTTGCTTCAATTTCTAAGTTTGTTGAGCTATTTGTCAATCGGATACATAAACTTATATATCTACAATTTTATTATTAAAACACCTTTTAACAAATTTCTGCTAGACTGACTTTCTTTTTGACCATACCTATTGTTATGTTTTTGCATCGATGTTTTCATGGCAACATCTAACCCAATCATCATGGGATAAAATATAAAAATTGGTCTGTGGATTCTAAAAATACTATAAATTAACATGTCAAAATAAAAAAAGAGCTAGTTTGGAAATATCAAGGTGTTGACACGCCAAACAAATTAAGTCACACGGGTAAAAAAAAAATCATTATAATTAGGCCCTAAGAAATAAACAAGTATTGCATGAGAGTTACAGCTTCATAACAGTAGAAGCTCTTAAAGACCGGTTCTACATGTTTCCGAGCCATGAAGTGAGTACCTTCCTTCAATGTATCTGGTATGAGTATACTAAGACAGTCATTACCAGAGGAAATAATTCATCTGCTTGATAAATACGATAGTGGCAACAGTTTTAGAAGAAGCAGTAGTTATCCAAGCAGAAAACATCACCGGGACTCACAAAAAAGATCTTTTTTTTATTCCAACGGTGACAACTTAAGTGATTCTTATGACGGAGAGAAACCACCGATTGCAAAAGGTCTGAAGCTTTACATTGAGCGACAAAATGCAAAAGAAAATAGATCGGAATACCTCAACAACAGATCAAAACTACTCCGACCGAATTCTCACAAAGCGAAAGTGGAACGGATAACGTCTACAAATATAAACATTAACAATGATTGTGTGGGTAATCTCGTTAGTTCGAATCTATTCAATCCGAAACTTTCTACTGTAAACCAAGGACAGATAAATACTCATGAAAAATTCTCACTTCGAGAAATGATCTCACCTGGTACAAAGCAAACTCTTTCAAATCGTCAAGAGGGCAGAAATGAAAAGAGCAAGGGTAGAAACATAGAACCTAACCTCTATGTAAAGAGAAGAATCGATTCAAAAGGTGTGACGAATCTTTCAAGAGGATTTTGCCCTTGCTCAGAAAAGACGCAACCTACGTCGAAACATCTCAATCCCGAGGGAGTGACTGGTATCCAAGATCAAGCGCCGATCGTCAGAGGAACAGAAGGAAAATGTTTTACGACTAGTAATTCCAGCTACAAATGGGTGACGGACCATCAAGGATGCTGTCATCCTTGCATACCTTTTCTCGCTGGTAGGACCAAAATTTACAGCAAAGACCCTTTGGCTGGCTTGAAAAAAGACATCGACCACACATCCAAACACCCCGCAACTTTTCAGTTGGGTTCACAACAACCGGCACCGATAGGACCCAAAGGAGACTTATATGAAAACATTCACCCGATAGCTCAAACTATCTTGCATGCTGACTGTTCCAACATGGAGAAGCTTCCATTTATAAAACCCAAACCCCCTTTGCCCTTAAATAAAAACAACAGTGATAAAAACCCGCCCTTGGTGTGGTCTCTAAAAAGACCATCAGAGCTGCAGCGATACAGGCCTGCCATGCCTTTGCCAGCTGATGCATCTAGAGTTATATCAGACCACCAGTTCAAACCGAATTCATCCTCGACCCCCAAGAAAGGTCCCTACGTTTCAATGTTACCACCCGATTATGTCTTTATATCCGGAAGACAAAGTGGGAAACCCGTTATCAATTTCAGCCCGTGCACTTGTTTCCCTCTGAATCCAAACCACCCCCGTTTTAAGCCGCTCTATCCCAAACTAGAGCCTGAGTATTCTGAAATAATTGCAACGTATGACCGATTCCCACATGCTTACGACAGAAACCGCAGACCAAAACGCGATGAAGATTATCCTTATAAAGTAAATCACGATGAAGATATTTGTCCTGAAATCTCCAACATAAACGAACAAGTTTCACACCTTTACGAGTCAATTAATAAACCAACTCACGCCCATCTTGGACAATCCTTCGAACCAAGGACAGAGAATAAATCATATGTAAGCTATCCATTAGCAAATAAACATGGAATGATCCTCCCTACTTACTCGGATAAGCCTAAGGATGGAAACTACGCTGTATCACGGGATTATTCGCCAAACCAAGATGTGTTTCAAGCGAACATTTCGCGACACACCATGCACTCAAGGGAAGGAGTTACTTATAGTCATCAAGATAGGAACGCACCAAAAAAATATTTTTCTCCGAGAAATGATACTATCTTCAATAATCACTCAATGGATAAATTTAGAAATTACGAAGGGATGAGTCATGTAGGAATATATAATCCACAGAAAACGACACGTGACCTCGGTTACTCAAGACGTCTCAGCTCAATGGAAAGTGAAGGCATATATGAGAGCATTAACGTGAAAGGGAGAAGATCCCCTTCTGTGAATAGCCCTGATTACAAAAAGAGAATTAAGGAAAACTACCATGTAGAATTTGAACCCCGTTTGTGTCCGGACACCTCAGCTAATAGCTCGAGACATTTAAAATTGTCTATGAAATATGGCAACCTTGAACCAAGTTTGCGTACAAACACCACAGTCGACAGTTGTAAATATTCGCCATCTCCCGGAACGATATATGGCACCCATAAACCCAGTTTTTGTCCAGACACCACAGTCGATAGCTGGAAATATTCAGGCAAGAGATATGGCAACCTTGAACCCAGTTTTTGTCCAGACACCACAGTCAATAGCTGGAAATATTCAAGCAAGAACTATGTCAACCTTGAACCTAGTTTTTCTCCAGACACCACAGTCAATAGCTGGAAATATTCAAGCAAGAACTATGGCAACCTTGAACTTAGTTTTTCTCCAGACACCACAGTCAATAGCTGGAAATATTCAAGTAAGAACTATGGCAACCTTGAAGCAAGTTTTTCTCCAGACACCACAACCGATAGCTGTAAACATCCACCACCTCCCGGCACAGAATATATGAACATAAGCTTGGAATCGAACAACGTAGAGGAAATTGTACCTGAAGACAATCAAGATGATGAATTGGGTAAAAGCGTGCTGGAGACGCTGAAACCAGATGGTTTGGAGTGGTCAGAGGTGAAGCCCAGGCCAGACATGCTCCTGAGAGGAGCCCTGCACAACTCCATGATATTGACTCCAACCTGGACCAGGGATAACATCTATTACAGAAGACTTCTACCTGATACGATCACACGCAGATACTCATCACGTCAGTGGTATCAGAACTTGCGCGACTGAAGAATAGGCGTCGTTAAATTATCACTAACAAATATTTTAAAAATGTAGTCACCTTATTTGATTCAAAATAAAATAAAACATTAAAGTTGTCTCTTAGTAACTCATGAACTAAGGAGTGCAGTATTTGTTTTTTTGTATTTATACGTATAGTATTAAAATCAGTTTAAATTTCTGAATACTTTAAAGGGAAAACACTCATATAAACCCATTTGGGGAAAAAATATATAAATTTATATTTTTATTACTACAATTAAGTTTCTAAAAAACACACAATATGAATTTTAATGTAGTCAAACAAAAAAATCTTAATACAAGTCACAATTCGGTTTCAAGTTCAACAGCTAGATGAATAAACCCCTCAACAATTCACTGCAATTAATTGTAAAACAAATTAATGATAAGAAAAAAAGAAAAATAGTTCCGGATTTAATTCACAGAGACTACTCAGCTAACACAACTGTTTTATAGGAAGTATTTGCGTTTTTGTGGTGGTTGATAAACTATTATTTTCAGCTCATATTTAATTCCCAATGAATAGTGACTATTTTTCTCCATTCTCTACCCAAAACAAAATTTCTTTTTCTTTGCTACGAACTGTCCTTTCTCTTTGCAGTAAGCCTCACAACCAATGACAAAAATCAACAACATACTCCGTGTAGAACAAAGACTCACATCAAATGTGTGCAGTCCATGTAAACATGGAAAATTAAAAGTGGAAAAAAATGCAGCTAACTATTATATTTTTTGCTGCAGACAAACTTCTCAACAATCTTGAATTTTTCTCTTTCAAAATATAGCTTCATCATGTAATACTGTTTCCAGGTAACCATAGAGTTTTGGTGGATCTCCGTGACTCTCAAAATGTGACATTAAATTTCAGTACGTAACCAACTTAGAACTACAGCACATATCCAATTTTCACTCAGTCTGACTACAAAATAAATGTATTTCACAATTTGATTTGGTGAATATTGATTTGCTAACGTCAATATTTGACTACAAATTACAAACATGATTAGTCTGGATGTCAAACATAGTGTCAAAGAGTCTGGCGACAGGCGACCGACTTCCATCATAACTAGCCTGGCGTAAGTATATTAGATAGACAGTAAAGTAATCTTTTGGAATAAAACCTAATAAGTTAGCTGGTAACTGACAATTAATGACATCTAGCTCACTTTCTTTGCATGGAAATTAATTTTAATATAAAATAGCTGTGGCTTCAGCCTGCAATCGAGTCATACCGACCGAGTGGCCACCCTCTGTTGGCGAATACATTGCCAACTTATTTGGCTAGACGGCCTCATGGGGTCAGCACAATAAACCCTTTGGCAGTTCATTTAAGTTTTCTAGTCCGGAGCTCCTCATTTGTCCTCATGAGGCCTAGTTTGACCCCCCTTCCAGACCCACTGCTTCACAGAAAACTCTGGAAACTCTGGGGATCGAACCCGGGACCTCTGGAACTGTAGTCAGGAACTCTGACATTTAGACCACAGAGGAATTCATACTCATTGCAATGTATTTTTAATAAGGCGGTATGGAAAAATATAAATAAATATATAGATGTGTGTGTGTCTGGGCTACATTCCTCGTAGTTTAATTATTGTAAAGATTAGTCAGTACTAATGTACCGACGACTGAATGTACTAATCGTACATCCTTTCCGTGGAGGCTCTTTCCGTGTCCCGATGAGATGAGGGGATGGTGAGAGTAAGTAGAAGGGTGTGGAAACACTTAAACCTAACTAACCAAACCCTGGTGACCGTTGGGTAAGCTCCCTTTTCGAGACAATTATCTAAGGGCCAGTTTCATAGTCAAATTTAGTACGCCTCAAGTGCGGCGCTACACTAAGTACATGACGACACCTACCTAAACCAGAATGGAATGGGCCAGTTCACTGCTCTCTTTTGTTCACTAAAATATTGTACCGTTATTTAATATTTCCTAAGTCATCTGTTCTTGTGTATTTATCAGTGCTTACTTAGTCGGTTATAGATCTTGGTCCGTTACTTTGTCCGAAATAATTCTTACAGAATATCTTATCTGCAGCGTCCTTTTTTTATAACCTGAAACGTCATCTTCTTTCCTCATTCGAAATCAACCATCAGTTGCATTCGCGGTCTTCCTGGTCCCCTTCGCCATTCCTTTGCCTTCTATGACGTCATTATATTTTAAACCATTTATTCTCACAACGTGACACATCCATTAAGCCTTGGTGACCTGGCGGTCTAGGGCTAAGATGTCAGACTTCTGTGCTGAGGTCCGGGGCTCAATCCTCGGTCCCGGCACAGATTTATCTGATCACCAAACCTTTCCTTCACCTCTGACAAGACATCTTGTGAATGTGGGGAATGCCAGGCCTCCACCGTGGTTCGGATTCCACGTTAAACTGTAGGTCCTCCATTTCATCTCACAATCACCCTACCATTACACATTAGCGTAAGTGCGTACAACCCGAACGGGTGGTAAGACGCGGTGCTAATAATAATAATAATAATAATAATAATAATAATAAACATTAAGCCTTTCTTTGTAGAATCATCTGCACTCGGTTTGTCCACTTTATCCCCTCTATTTTCCTCTAGGATCACATCACAAATCTATCCAAATATTTATTCTTTTACTAAAATATATATTAAAAAATATATAGTTTTTACCTCATAAGGTCAGGCCATAAATATCTCGAAAGTAAACACCCAACAGTATTGTACAGTAATTGAACATGTTAAATTGTGTGAGAATAAACAACTATTGACTGGCAGTCGCTAAACTACACTGATCATAGACAACTTTCCAATGATTGAAACTTGACATTCCCTGGTAATAGTTGGTAAAAGTACTGAAATAATTAAGTTATATCTGCTTGTAAAACAATGCCCAATTATAGATTACTACTTCAATAATTATTATATTGTTTTTTTTACAATTTGTTTTATTTGTGTCGATATCAGATCTTTTAGTTTCTAATAAACTATATAAAAAAGCTTACACTCCGTTTATCTTGAAAAGTGAAAAGCTTACCTTGAAGGATTACATTATGAAGTGAAGTTTTATAAGTTAGAGTCATAGTGTAATAATCCGTCAAGGAAAGACGGTCACTTTATAGGGTTTTCAGTAACTATGATACACACTCGAAACCATAGGCCTAAGTCTCAAAAGATCTAAAATTCCAATCAATCTTTGAAACATACAGATTTCCCATCGTCAGAGTAGACTTTACCAATTGTACGAGGAGAAAGGTAACAAAGAAATAACCAAGGAGTGAGTATCCTGGGCGAGGCTACCTCTCTAGAGCCCTCTTAGGCCTTAGTTACATCAGCAGTAGTGTCACGATACAGTAACGATACGAGAACGGTATAGTTACGATACAGTAACGATATGATTACGGTATAGCTACAATACAGTAACGATACAATGGCGGTATAGTTACGATACAGTAACGGTACAATGGCGGTATAGCTACGATACAGTAACGGTACAATGGCGGTATAGCTACGATACAGTAACGATACGATGACGGTAAAGTTACGATACAGTAACGATACGATAACGGTATAGTTACGATACAGTAACGATACGATGACGGTATAGCTACAATACTGTAACGATATTATGACGGTATAGCTACGATACAGTAATGATCACGTTCATTTACATCAACGATGCTGCATTGGTATACACTCAAGGCAGGGATGGTACACATTTGGTCAATAGCTTTCAGTTGGGGGGGCAGGGTTCTCTCTCTTTATAACACATACTGCACGTGCAATTTTATTTTTCAAATTTATAGATAGCTCTTAAAGTAATTATTTTGGATGGTGAGCCTGAAGCCTTTAAAATGAAAAGGAAATAAAATCTTCCAGCAAAAAGGAAAAGAATTTGGATGGATCTAATAGTGCTGAGTAGATAAGTGGGAGGAAGAGTTTGTTTTTTCTACTTTGTAACTCCGTCTCATGAACGACGAGAAGAAATTATTCGAAAATGTATAATTAAATATGGAATGTAGTGGAAAACTTACCCTTTTCATGACCCCAGTCAGAGATTTATACTTTTCTTTTGACCATTTTAAAGACAATCGATTGTCAACAATGTGTTGAACCGTTGCAGTGTTTCTAGAGCACATTAGAGCTCCATTGGCGATACGATATGAGACAGAAACGATGATAATTCGGTAAAATATTGTCTCAGAGTATCGTAGTGAAAGCGAGGCTGTATCTCGACTGTATCGATGTCGAAGTGTTATCGTCGATGTAAAAAGTCGCATTCAAAGCAATGGAAAGAATAGTGTATCGTATCGTTACTGTACCGTGATTGTATCGTTACTGTACATGTAAATCCAGCCTTATTGCGAGGACTTGTCACGGTTCGTTAATTTTATTTTTTATTTAATTAAGATTCTTTAACAATTGTATAGCCTCAGCAGTCAAATGCGAGTGTGATATCAGTCAGTGTAGTAATAAATTTATAGTAAGAGTATAAAAACATATTTATACAACCAATACAAATGTATTTTACATGTGAGATTATTCAATATCAAATGTATAACACATACCTCTACGTTCACAGCGATTACCCAGCTAGGTACCGCGGGATAATTTTAATTTTTGGAAAGTGTCATGCGAAAATCAATGTGGAATAAGAAATGAGGGGGATGGGGTGTAAAATCTAATTCCAAGGTTTTGAGGTTGCTCAATGCCCAAAAGGTGAACGAACACATCTCATTAGTAAGTAATTGAAGCTATTTAATGATATGGTTATTTTTGTTTCAATGTTAGTGTACTAGCTAGGGATATGATATCGAAAGTGTACTCATTTAAAGTATCGGCAAATAAATATCGATACCGTACTAGAATCGAAAGAAAAGTATCGATAACAGTAAGTATTGGTATCGAAATTTTAATCTGGAAAAATTATTTTTTCTTCTCTAGTAATAATAATAATATTAACTTTTGCATCACAATTATAGTTATATTTTCATATTTATTTAAATACAACATTATCATGGTTTTTAATAATCTAAAACAAATTTTACAAGATGATTTTTCGCCAGATAACTTTTTTTATATATTTTTTTCATAATTCACTTCTGGGAGGTGCGACTTTTTAACTACATTCATCGTTTATATAGTCTATCAATATAGATTATTAACTATTGACAAAACCCACTTCGGTGGCGTAGTTGGCTAACGCGCTAGTCCTATTGAGCTCGTCTACTGAGGATGGGGAGATCAAGGTTCGAATCTCGGTAGGGTGAACTGGGGGTGATTTTTCCTAAATGGTTTTACACTCTCTCTCCACGCAAATGTGGGTTCACTTCCTCTAATTCAACCTTCCCAATTTCTAATCCATTAACGTAACTAGTATTTAAAGCGTATAACCCGAACGGATAGTAAGACGCGGTGCTAAATAATAAAATAATAATAAACAGTTGACAAAGAATAGAAGAATAGACACCCTTCCCTGCTTTATCTGGCTAAACAAAGCACATACACTTTTCTGCTTCGTCTGTTTGGGGCATCATTTAGTTGGCCGAGTTCATTGAGTTTTACAAAATCGTCTCTTGTTTAGTTTGTGATGACCGTGTACATTGATAAAGTAAGGGGGTAGTAGGCTGGTCGCTACGTGCCCCGTCAGGCATCAGGCTGTATTGATAAAGATGAAAGAACAGCTATGAATTATGATAAGATAAAAGAGATTGAATTCTAGAGTTTATTTTTGCTTGCCATGCAGAAAATGAGGGAGAATTGAAAAATAGTGTAATTTGTTCATTCTGCACAGTCCACCCTAGTAAACATTTAGTCCCAGGGTGAGTGAAGGAAGATAGCAAAAAATTGTTTCTTTCGATACCGAAGTGTGATGTAAAAGTATAGAGTTAAAAAATACTAGTATCAAATGGAAAATATCTATACTTTTTCACGTCCCTAGTACTAGCAAACCCATACGCAAATTGCGCAATACTTTTGTAAAAGTTAAATAAAAAAGTGACTTTAATAAATATGTACTCCAAACTAAAAAAAAATTCTCAAACTAATAAAAAACTAAAGAAACATACATTTTAGTTTTAAAATTTTTTATTCAAAAATTGAAAATTTATAAGATAATTATACATGAGGTATTCATTACAAACTGTTTGAGAAAACTTTATTTGATAAAATTTCATCCCAAAGCCCAAGTGGTTCCGTTGATGCGTTTGGGGAGGTTAGAGGGGTTATAGAGGAAGTGACCTTATCGACTTACGGTAAAAATTGTTGTAATTTCAATAACGATTGCACATCTTCAGGTTAACTCATTTCTATTAAAGTCCTTATTTGTTAATTTAGAACCATAATAAAGGTCGATACTGGGTCTGAAATGAATATAAAAAACTTAATTATCAAAGAGATATCTTATGTTTTCATACAACTACTAAAGTAGTTAATTGTAGGACATTAATGCGCACGGATATTAAATTGCTTGGACCTAACTTCTTAGTAAACGGACTGCTAAGAATATATTTTGGCATAGGGGCACCGTTAAAAAAACATACTGTGAGACTAAAGGCGCCCTGAACAAAGAACCTCTTCACTAAAAAGTGATGAGACCTGAGATCCTGTACACAATAATACAAGTACGTCATTCAATATGGAGGCCAGAAGAAATCCTAAGCCTCGAAAATTGGCACACTAAACTGTAACTTTCTTATGATAATTTAATTAGTAAATTGAAAAAAAAAAAATGATGCTGGCGATTACTGCTATATACCAACTGAGCGTCCTTGACCTTATATCAGTATGTAGTGAGTCATTATTGATAAAACTATTTGTTTATCTGTTAACAATGGCCCAAGGACAGTTTTCTGGAAGAAAAGTCTGACGGATAGGCTCAGAAGAAAAGTCATATAAGTGGAGACTCCTCTTTCGCAATTTTTTCCTATTACCATTAATTTGAGCCCTACTTTTATTTTTTTAATCAATAATACTAATATAGTCTATTCTAGATACATTTAATCTTTATGGATAAAATATATAAACTAATCAAAATTTATACAATTTGGTCCTTAGCTCAGACGGTAGCGTGTCTGACTTCTTTAAAGGTACCGGGTTAGATTCCTGGCATGGCCGAAAAATGTATTATTGGTGAAATGTAGGTTTCCCCTTTCACAGTGATGAATTAATGGCCGGGGGACTGAGTGTTGTGTCTGTTCTAGATTCGATTTAGTTTATAAGGGCCAGTTTCATAGTCAAATTTAGTACGCCTCAAGTGTGGTGCTACACTAAGTACAAGACGACACCTACCTAAACCAGAATGGAATGGGCCGTTCTCGCATAGGAAACTGGCCCATTCCATTAAGAGTTTAGGTAGGTGTCGTCATGTACTTAGTGTGGAGCCGCACTTGAGGCGTACTAAATTTGACTATGAAACTGGCCCTAAGTCGTGTGCTGATATAATCAGTCGGTTCAGAAAGTGCACCTTAAAAAACCTCAAATCAAATTAAAACACAATTCACTTAAACTGACACCTTATCTCAGTCGGTAGCACGTCTGCCTTCTGAGCTAAGGGTCCCGGTTTCGATTCCCGGCATGACTGAAAAATGTATAATTGGTGAAATGTGGGTTTATTACCCTTTCACATTGATAAATTAACGATTGGGGACTGTATGGTGTACCTGTCCTAGTTTTAAGAACGATTATAAGGCATATGAAGCTACGACAGGCTTAGGAAGCCGGTAATGGTAAATATATGGTTTGAATAAAAAATTGACCCAGGCCACAGGCTGGGAACAGTAATGGATGTAAGATAAAACAACACCTACCCTCACCCCTTGAGGCGTGATAGTCACTGCCTACAAAGAAACATTGGATTTGACATTTCGTAAGCGAATAAAATTAACAGTATCTATTTGTCAGCATTTTACTTTTACGTTTTATTTTTAAAAGTTTCAACTTACTCTCAATAAACTTAATAAGCCTTGCTTATTCCACCTACAACATATCTTTCTACTAAATTTATATTTTATTCTTTTTATGACTATTGCGTGTTTTTACATGCTTTAATGCAATATGAATTGCAAACTACTACTACTACTACTACTACTACTACTACTACTACTACTTACAACCCGCCTCGGCGGCGTAGTTGGCTAACGCGCTAGTCGTGTTGAGCTCGACCGCTGAGGACGGGGAGATCGAGGTTCGAATCTCGGTCGGGTGAACTGGGGGTGATTTTTCCTAATTGGTTTTCCACTCTCCTTCCACGCAAATGCGGGTTCACTTCCCCTAATTCACCCTTCCCAATTCCTAATCCATTAGCGTAATTAGTACTTAAAGCGTATAACCCGAACGGGTAGTAAGACGCGGTGCTAAATAATAATAATAATTTAGCTTATATTATAAAAATACTTTTGGTACACCTGTAAAAATTCACGCCACTAGTCAAAAGTCAAGTGACCTGGTGTATGAAAAGATGGAAGTAGACTTAGTCACGTTTAAAACTGTCAATAAAGTCCCAATAAGTTTTGAACAAACTATCGTGGCCAGGGAAGATGGGTGGGAAGGAATTGTTTTAAGAGTTAAGCTGGTTCCATAATAAACGAGAAAATCTTTAATTTCATGGGTGACCTGGCGGTCTAGGGGTAAGGTGTCAGACTTCTATGCTGGCGGCCGGGGTTCGATCCTCGGTCCCAGCACAGATTTATCTGATTACCAAACCCTTCCTTCACCTCTGACAAGACATCTTGTGAATGTGGGGAATGCCAGGCCTCCACCGTGGTTCGGATTCCACGTTAAACTGTAGGTCCTCCATTTCATCTCACAATCACCCTACCCATTACACATTAGCGTAAGTGCGTATAACCCGAACGGGTAGTAAGACGCGGTGCTAATAATAATAATAATAATTTAATTTCATAAATCTAAGTATGTTCGTATTATTCTCCTACCTAATTTTAGAATGAGATCACAAATGCTTGTTGGTCTAGTTATGTATACAACTTTTAATTTGGGTCAACTTTGAGTTATTTACGTTAAGACATATACCGATGATAGGTTTATAAATAAAATATACTGATGTGTCTTGATCACGTTTGCAGCCCCTGACAACGTTCATAGACTATCAACAAAATGTCCCCCATCAGCTTTGACGTGTCCAAAGTGTTGGACAGAGCAGAAGTTGGGATGTATTCCTCCATAGACCAGGCCTCGACGGGAATTGGCGCCACAACTCTCATCACGTGGCAGGGAGATGAGGCGACACACTTGGACGTCCTGATGAAGCGTGTCTCTAATATCCGGGGCGAGACTTACACAGATGTGATCGTAAATTCGTGGACTCCATACCACGACGAAGACTTTGACACGACTACGACGGATAGCTCAAAACTGGGAGGTATATCGCCGTATGATAAACCTATCTCTCTTCTGTATGATGCTAGGTCCCGCAAAGATGACGAAGATTTCCATTCCACCATCGATGATGATGACCCATTGGTGTACGAGGAAAGTGAGATTTTTAATGAACCTTATGTCGAGCCTCTTTTCCACATTGGGGAATTCGAAAGAATGTTATCTGCAATGTCACTTATATTTAAAAACGAAAATTATTTTTACGAAGATTATATGGAAGAACTCTTTGAAATCGAAACAATATCAGTGAAGGCCAATGAAGTGCAAATGGGAGTTCAAACGGACATAATATTAGGTGATCTTCTGATGTCAGAATCAATATCTTCTCTGGTGGATGACACGCCGATACAAGATGATCGTGGTTTTAATTTAGATCACTCTGATGGCAAGGACATGTTAGATGGCAATGAGGATAGTTTTATACCAATTCAAACTACCGAAAATGCTAGAGAAAGTCCTTCAATACATTCATATGTGCGTGATATTCTGGTTTACCAATTAAATAAAATATTCACAGAATATGAAATTCCCGGAGAAACTATACATTTATCAACATCAATAAAATCCAATATACAAAATATAACTTCAATAATTAAACCATCAGAACCAAAAGCAAAAATATCGAAACCAGAAAGAACACAATCAGAACACAAAACACAACTGTCCAAACATAATATTATATTTGATAATGATAATGTTCTTTTAATACACGATAGAAAAACATCTTATTATGAGCCTTATATGGCAGCGTTGTTGAGAATGAATATAAAACCTCCTATATTCCCGTGGTCATTTATCGATGAACCTGATGACGTACCATATATGTCTGTGGGAGATGTGCCAATGTGGACAGAAGACCTCACCGTGAAACCTAACGAAATCCAGTCTCAGTTTGTGGAAGATTGGGAGAGACGAGTCTACGAACAGCATATTTCAATCTCGGGAGAGCTTCCATTTAAGTTACCCAGTGAGTATTTCAATGATAAAACAATGCATGGTTTTAATTTTGATCTAACACCAGATATTCTGAGCGTGAGTTCCAAAGAAATTAAAAAGTGCCCAGAAATATTGAATTTGTTCAATTACGATAAAGAAAGTCTTATCCGTCAAAATGAAATAAGTAGCTCTGAACTGCCTTACCAAGGTATATATTGGGTAGCCTCTAATAACTATATGTTTTATTCTGATTTGATTACAGCTCTTTCGGAGAAAGCAGTATGTGTTCATCTTCCTGATGAAGATAAGGAAAACGTTATGGTTTTGCAATTTGGTAAATTGAAGCTTACCCTTTCAAATGGTAAAGGTGGTCATGATACTTTATTAGAAGCTACTCGCAAAACGCCATTTTGCCAACCAATGACGGGGGGAAGGAAATTCCAAGTAGAAACCAAATTAAAATTCAATTTCATTGATTTGGATGAGAAGTCTATGATTCATCATTCAATTAAAATAAACAATAGAGAAACCGGTTTAATCACAAAGGTAATAATGCGCTGTAAGGGTGTGACTATTCTACCAGATGGAGTGAACATGATCATTAACAAAGATTTGTTTGTTGATCCAAAAGGAATGTTTGAAAGGGTAGTCACTTATGAACTTTTGAAAGACAACCAAGAGAAAACCACTTTTAGCAAAACTATACGGCAAGGAGGGTCACCATTCTTCCTAAACATCCCCAATATATCCCATTCTTGTCTCGGGTTAGTAGGTGATGGGAAAAAACCAACAAAACTAATTTTTGAAATTTTTGAGGATGGCGTTGGAGGAAGAACGAGTAAGTTGCTGGAGTTGGGTGGCATACCATTGGATGTTAAACTTCCTTTACTAGATGAAACTATTCTATGCGAAGCAACTTTGTGTGATTCACCATCTCCTATTTTGATCGGAGATATTGTTCACGTTATTGATATCAACATAGCACAGTCTACAGTTTTTTTTAAAGATGTAGAAGGAGGTAAAGAGAAAATTATATCCAGCAAAAGGTTAAGGAACTTTGATACTGACGCATTCCTTACATTTCCTTTTGATCCACCTAAAGAAGATGGAGAACAGAATATATCTACTGTGATTTATAAGATTACAAAAAACGGTGTTGAAGAGGAAGGCGAAGACGTGATATTGGGAAATGCAAAACCATTTTCTTTCGATTTTCAAGTCGGGCCAATCTCGACAGTTGGAAATGCCGAGCCAATTTCTTGTGATTATTATAATGCGATGAATGAGCATTACATAATAACTACCAATGGCAAAGAACAACTCAGATTAACTCAGAACTTTTTAGATGGCCATCATGTAGTGACCATGACTTTACCTATCTCGGAAGACATCGTAGGTCTATTAGAACTTCCCAGTGTGGTGACGCAGAAACACTTAGCATTGTCTTTTTTCCTTGAAAAATCACCTTTACATATTGAAATTCCTATAACTGCAGAAGGTTTTAATATCATACAAGACTTCAAAAAGCTGCCTAAGGAAGTGACGTGTCTAGCGCAAATCAATTTGATTCCTTCTGGAGTAGAAAGGTGTGATGAAAAGTTTCGACTAATGCAGAAGGTTTCAAATTTTAGACTGCGTGGGGGAGCCTCCACAACAAACGCTAACTCCACGGGGCAAATACCCAGTATTTCTGATATGAGGAAGATAACATTTATAGTCCGCATAGATGGACAAGAAGCTTCAACAGGCACTAAAATAGTTCAACCTGGTGGCTCACCCCTTGAAATAGATATCCCTGTAAGTAACAGTGATTTGAAGTTGGATTCTAATGGCAGGCAACTTTTCAAGTTTAAGCTTGTAGAAGGGGGAGAAGAGAAAGATTTCTACACTTATCTCGAACCTGGTGGTTCACATTTATCTTTACCGATAAATGGGTCCATATGTGATGACAATGTAACTACAGGCACGGGATTATCTGATCAGAGAGTTAAAAAAGTGAATTTTGAGAAAGAATGTATTGAATCAAAACTCGAGGTGAACTACATCATTTCAAAGCATTCTTCAGTGAAACAAATCAGATCAATAATCCTCAGAAACGATGGATCACCTTTGGAATTTCAAATTCCGATTACAGATTCTAAAGGCAATATCTTAGAACCGGATGATGTAATTTTATTGTACAAAATTTTGGAAGACGGTACAGTGAAGACTGAGTCTAGCAAACTACTTCGAGTAGATCATTTCCTCCCAACCATGACTAAACCACAAAGCTCCACCATTAGTATCGTCAAAGTCAAGTCAAAGGAACCTGGACAACTAAATGACCCTGAGGTGGAAGATATGTACTCACGTTTTGAAGATAAAATTCCACAAGAAATAAAGCTTACCTTGAAATATGAAGGTTCCAATAAAGTCGTCCAACCTAAACCACCAACCTCTGTCGTTTCTATTGTCAAAGTCCAGTCAAAAGAACCTGAAAATCAAAATGGCCCCCAGGTGGAAAATATGTACTCATGTGTTGAAGATAAAATTCCACAAGAAATAAAGCTTACCTTGAAATATGAAGATTCCAATAAAGTCATCCAACCTAAACCATCAACCTCTGTCGTTGCTATTATCAAAGTCAAGTCAAAAGAACCTGAAAAACAAAATGGCCCCAAGGGGGAAAATATATACTCACGTGTTGAAGATAAAATTCCACAAGAAATAAAGCTTACCTTGAAACAAGAAGTTTCCAATAAAGCCGTCCAACCTATACCACCAACCTCTGTCGTTTCTATTGTCAAAATCCAGTCAAAAGAACCTGTAAATCAAAATTATTCCCAGGAAAAAAAATTGTACTCTCATTCCAAAGATAAAATTCCACAAGAAATAAAGCTTACCTTGAAACATGAAGGTTCCAACAAAGCCGTCCAACTTATACCACCAAACTCTGTCATTGCTACTATCAAAGTCAAGTTAAAAGAACCCGGAAATCAAAATAATTCCCAGGAAAAAATAAAGTACTTGCATACCGAAGATGAAGTTCCGCAAGAAATAAAACCTATCTTGAAATATAAAGGTTCCAATAAAGTCATCCAATCTAAAGTATTCAAACCTAATAAATCTCCTTCCGAAATTGAAATACCACTAAATATAGATAATCTTGAGGCGTCGACACAACTTCAGATAATTGAGGATGATGATTATGTTATTAAACCTATTGAAACAACAATGAAAATTAAAGTGCTTAACGTACAAGAAAGTACCATAAATTCTAAATCCAGCAAACATTTTAGAGGAGGAGAGCCTACTCTAACCACGTCTCGGCCTACAACCTCCGTTGTTAGTATCTTCAGAGTCCAAACCCATGGTCAAGTACATCGAAAGAATATACCAGAACAAATTATTGACTCACCTCTAGATAGTGAACAACCAGAAGAACTAACGTGCGTATTGAAATATGAAGGTTCCGATAGAGTTATTCAGTCTAAATTACTCAAATCTGATGGATCTGCTATGGAAATTAAACTGCCATCAGATAAAGAGGGCCTTGAGAATATGACATTGCGTATAGTTGGCGAAAGCAATAAGGATGTTGTTATACCAATAGAAAGATTAATGAAAGATGAAGTATTTTATATAAACGATGAAATATTAAATATAAAATCTAGCAAAGTCATTAAAGCTGAAGGGATTCCACAAGCAATAACTCGAACTTCACCCTCCATAGTTAGTATCGCCATAGTCAAAACACACGAACCGATACAGCAAAATAACGTGGCAGAACAAATTTTAGATTCATCAAGGATATGCGAAACGGCAGAAGAAATAACGTGCTCCGTTAAATTTGAAAATTTTGAAAGAATGGCTCAATCTAAAGTAGTCAAACCCGAGGGAACCTCCTTTGAATTTGAAATACCATTTAATATAGATGACCTCGATACAATGACAGTGCTTCAGAGAGTTGAAAATGACAATGAAGAGATTTGTTTACCAATGGAATCATTAAAGAAACGTGAAATAATTTATAAATTAAGGTTACCTCTTGATTTAACGCTTAAGCTGGTGTCCAAGCAACCATCCGAACTTCCATTGGCGAACACGACTCGTAGCACAAATGAAAGGGGAAAAATGACGTCAGTAGTACCGGTATCAGAGGTTAATAAGTTGAGGGGTGAACCCTCATTACCAGAGCCGAATGATGTCACTAAATACATTCCCGAGAAACCAACTATTGTTTTGGAAATCCGTAAGTCAACAAAAGACATTTCACAGACAATATTTCCTATAGATACCACAGAGGATATTAATGAAAGACGTAACATTTTGATGATAAAAATGACAAAGTCCAAGAAAGACTTGGAAGATGATAACAATATAGTTTGCAAAATGCTGGGATCTTCTCACAACTCTTACAAAACGAAGGAATCGAAAATTTTGGCCGGGAGATCCATACACTCACCAACAAATAAATGGCCCTCTATGGGTCTGGACTGCTTTTGTGACATATACAAGCCGTTGTCTGAAGTGATGAAAAGTGTAAACAAACCGATGGTGTCTTCCTTCGCTCCGTGCAAGAAGGTTAGCCGGAAACAAGAAATGATACCTAAAATATTAAAATTGGAAGAGTCGGTTTTTGGAGCGATGGGGGTCGCCGGAGGAACGTCAAACGCACCTGGTTGCTTCTGTGAAGTTGAGCGTCGAAAGTATGCGATGAGATCTAACACACCTGGTTTAGATGAGCCGCCTAACGCAATGTTCGTTGGACAACCTATGATGTCAAGCCAGCACTCCATAAATATGTCCATAAGGAGAGTGGAGCACTGTGGAGGAGAGGACATAATCATGGCAGCGATCAATAACTATGAGAGAGAGATTCTTCCGTTGAGACGAGCTTTGAGGCAGCTGCAGAGGAACATCCAGAACCTCGACATTCCGACCATCAAGTACACCGATATATATAGGAGGCCTCCTACCGCACCCATCCAAAATACGTTTATCTGCGAGAAGTTCCCTCCACGACCAAGGACTTCTCCGTATTGTGGACATCAAAAGTCCACCAAGGCGGTGAGACACCGGTCCACGCGCGCGCACGGCAATAGGGTAAGCGCGGGGTCTGCACCCAGCATACATGTTATGTCGCGATCACCCACGGGAAGAAAGGACCAAAGGGTAGGCCATGGAGAGTTACACTTTACCAACATATCTGTCCAACCTTCTTCGTGGGCTGATCCTGGGATGGAGCCACCGGTAGTTACGTCCTATAAGGTATCAGTCATGAAAGACCGAGGCCATTACAGGAAATGTTCGCCATGCTGTGGCCTTGACGATGAGGATGGTTTCGGAGCGTTTCCAAGCTCTTTTCAGAAGGTTGTCAACATGGGAGGAAGGAAGAGCCTATTTAGTGACCCTGAGGACGTACAGAATATTTACAATTATGGTTGAATTCCACTCAAGGCCATTTTATACACCCGGTCAAAATTTATAGACGGCTATTTCTGCTAAGACGTTTAGAACGTGTATCTAGTCATGCATTTACAAATGTTCAATGATGGGGTTGGTGGAAGAAGGATGTTCGTAGTAATTGTCACTTAGGTCAATGACATAATGTCATCGATATCATCCACATAGAATGAGTTTCATAAGAACAAATTTGAGTGAATCTTTGAAAAAAAAAAGTAAATATATTTCTAAATAAAGTCAAGTTGGTTTTATTTTAAGTATTTTCTAAAAAAAATAATAATAATTGTATTTGACGTTTTATTTGATACACTTCAATAATTTAGAGAGTTTGGATAAATCATTTTTTAGGTCAATAAAGTACTTTGTGTTATTTTTTTTATTATTAGTACGTTCAACACCAGGGCTATTAATGACTTAGGAATTGGGTTTGGACGAAAACTTAATGGAAATACATCCCCCATAACCGGGAAGAGAGGATGGAAAAACATCCTTAGTACATCTGTCGAGGTTCGAACCTCAACCTCCTCTTCACCCGCAATCCAGATTAAAGTTTCATTCGACTGACATTCATTGCTTCAATATAAATTTGAAGAATCTACTGAATATAATTTCCTAATATGTGTATCTTTTCACACCCTCCATAATCCCCTAGATCAGTGGTTCTTAGCCTTTTAATACTTGCGACCCCCTAAATATCCTTAAAAAAAATTGCGGCCCCCTAGTTTTTACTAACATATTAATTACCTATTAGGATTCATTCTAAAATTGTGGCTTTATTTAGTGATTATAATAAACAAATAAAAAAACTATATTAACTTACCTAAATGTATTTAATAGTACCACTGCTGTTGAACACTCTGCACTAATTAGTCTATTATTGTTTAGATTGTATTAATTAATGTTATTCTCATGCAGGAGTCGATTAGAGGTCGAAATCACTGCTTCGTTTTAATATTTACCATTGTGGAAAATCTCTCTTCACATAATTAAATAGGAACAAAGGCAGCACATTTTTAATGGCGATGGTAAACAGATGGGGATTATTTGTACTATCTGTGAATTATATTATCCGCACTTCTTCTCCACTTCATTACCCCTGAAAATAGAGTTTACTGTAATTACATGCTTACGACCGTCGAATTCCAAAACTTAAAATTTCACTTAAAATAGGTAATAAGCAAATATCATTGTAAATTATTTTTTCGAGGCCCCCCCAAAAAACCTTTCACAGCCACCCCGGCTAAGAATCGCCGCCCTAGATGACCTAACAAGCTGAAACTTGGCACACTAATAATATAGACCACGAGACACTACCTAAAACAAAGCTGGATTTTTTATTCTAACTTTTTTTTATTAAATAAAATTAATTTAGTTACCCTGATTCTATCCACTCTTATGTAATAACTGACAGATACTATCGTTTAATCTAAAAATAGCCCAATCTTCCACGCGCTTATCATAGAGGTTAGGTTTTATTAAGTTGGTTGGTATCAAAATAAAATGGTCATATACGAACCTAAAAGCTATTGATTCTATTAATATTTAAAGTGTATGATCTAATATAGATACTTAAATAGGAGTATATATACTATCAACCGGAAATGTGTGGTAACCAGACGCGGCTTTTCAACTGAAGTAACTTAAACTCTCACTTTATTTAAAGTTGTAAATTGTTAATATTATTACTATTATTATCACAGCAACATTTATTACATTAAATGTAACATAAAATAGAAAAACGTGTGTTACATAACATTCTCAACATTTTGTAAGACATTAAACCGGTTTTACACAGAAAAATAATTCGATTGAAGATTGAAGATCTAAGATTGTTTAATCTAAAACTATTCTTTATAGGTGGGGCTTGGAACCAGTTGCTATAGCAACCACCATATAAGCTACTGGAATATTTTATAAAACACATAATCTATACCAAACGCTAATTTCAATATACTTGCTACAAACGTGATGCCAATAAAAAAAACTTGTAAAATTCTGCAGCACAAAAAGCTGACCACTGTAGCTAAGTTTCTGATGGCTATAATAACATCTGTCTTAAATTAAGGGTTTTTTCACACGATTCCCCCACGTCTTTGCATTTTTGTCAAAGTGTAACTTTTCCATCTACAGCTGAAATTAATGAGCTGTCGTCTATACAATATTGTGTAAGAGAGAAAGAAACTTTCGGGTATCTTTATCTCTCTTACACACATTGAAGGCAACGCTGCAGTTTGACATCTATCGCTAATTTGTATTATTATATGAGACACATCAATGTATGTGATAATTAAATTAAACAAATGTACTAATAAAAGGTTTTATCAGTATAACTAAGTTCGAAGCTCATGACATGTTTCTCTAATTCAGTTGATGTAGACTAATATATACCAGGATTTTAAAATGAAACTGGGTTTGGAAGGCCCTATCTCTTTACCAGAATCTTAACGCGTGGTAGTATTTTGGTAGTGTAAAGACTTTACAGGAGCTTCCCACTACTATTCTATTAGGTCGTTTTTCCTACCTAAATATTTATATAAGTAGGATTCTGGCATGAAATAAGACTTTACGGAACGGGATATCCACAAAAATCCGGGTAAACCTCTCACAAGCTTATAACCTAAATGGTCGTTTGAACACAAGAGTACAGCACAAAGTTTGTCATTCAAACAAATATAGTCAAGTTGTTATCATTAGGGCCTATAGTTATCAAACTTTCATTATAATATGGTTTATTTATCTTATTTTGAAACAAATGGTTAAACTAATAGCCAAATGCAAATATTACATTGTATCTTTTACATAATGTATATAACACGGGTGATAGCTACATATTTTAATACATCAAAGATTTTACTCTTTTTTTTTACGCTATTACCAGTGAAAATGAATTTTATAAACTTTAATGTAAATGTTTAGTTACCAAAGTGTGATATTTTAATACTTCACTATTTTCAAACAATAAGTCTTATTCGCCAGACACATGTTTGCTCACAAGAATATTGAAATAAACCGTTAGCTCTGTCCCCTCAGAATCAAGCAGACGACAAACAGGAGCGTCACGCTTTGGTCCTTTGCAAAGGGTGTGTTTATGTCCACCCAGTTTAGTATAGTATAGAGAACACTTAACCTGTCAGACGTATAATTTTGAGTGGTGGGCAAAACGATTTTTCAAGAGACTAAGCTGGCAGTGCCACCACGGGTTTATATCCAATCAAACGAGATGTGACTTTCTGTGCTGCCAGAATTGTATTTTTTTGTTCTGAAAACTATTTGTGTGTGATTATTTTTTATATTATTTAAAAAAATGAATATTGAAGCCTCAAAAATAGAATTTTGACACAGAGAGATTCATATCCGAAGTTGAATCGGTCTTGCTAAAGTGGATTAACTCAAAATTTTCGTTTTCTCCGTTTTCGGTGATTACGTAACCGAGCGTATGTTAAGAAACCCGCCACAGCACTAGTCCGACACCTTATACAAGTCAGATACTTTCTTAAAGTGGAAATTTACCTACCGTGTCAGGGTTTTGCATTCACTTATCTGGGGATCAAACACCCCTTGCGCGTCTCCTCGGACCCATCATGAATGTATCCTTCGAGCGTAGCCACGCACATAGCACGTGCGGTGGGTGATTTAGGAAACGATGACCCCTCGCTCACCATCGATCCCTGTCATCACCGGATAGCTAATAAAGCCCACATGCCTTGGCCAGACTTTCAGTGTCGGGAGGAGTTGCCTCCTACTTTCACGTGTGCTGGACTCACACGTTTGGGCGTTAAAACACAACCTAGGAATAACCCCGAAGAGGACTTTTACCTATGTTGACAAAGAGAGGAAGCCTCTTATCCCGTTCGGGTCAGGCCAGTCGCCATGAGGAGGCACTCTGCCAAAATTACCGGACTAGGAACATCCCCCGGCAAAGATGGTAAGCCTTTTGTCCTGTCCGGGTCAGGCCAGTCGCCATGAGGAGGCACTCTGCCAAAATTACCGGACTAGGAACATCCCCCAGGTAAAGATGGTAAGCCTCTTGTCCCGTCCGGTTTAAGGCTGTCGCCATGAGGAGGCACTCTGCCAAAGTTACCGGACTAGGACAGGGCAGTCGCCACGAGGGCAAGCACATTTCAGACCCAATAAGCTTCCAACTCTCAACCCGACGCTACCCTCAACCGCGTGTACAGAAAAATAGTAAGTGCTGCTTCTTTCAACCCCATTTCCAAACTACGGACTTGACTAGTCCAGTAGTACATCAATGAAGCGTTTGGTTAATAATCTTGGCCAGGTGTAGTTTTTCAACATAAATTTGAGAAGAAAAAAGTAAGCAGGGCTACTGTCTTTGATGAAAATAAAAAAAAGGAGTACAAGTTGCAAAAAGGGTTTATTTTCTTAATAAAATTCAAGAATAATTTATCATGATTTCCAAGGTACTGTAAAAGGATTTAGGATTAAAAAAAAGTACAATTAAATGAACATAAAATTTACGTACACCTCTCTGCCCATCAGTGCGTGTAGTATTGTGTTTACATTTCTTATACAGTATTTAGGCACATAGGCGTGGTTGTCGTGGCACCCCCACTAGCCCTATAATAAAAGAAAACGTTGGAGAGACAAAAAACCTATTTAATTTTTAGAATCAACGTCGATAGTTGACATTATTGAAGAGTTACAAAAAAAAAAGTACCTTTTAGCCGGAGGATAACAGTATAATTTATAGTGTTTATTTTTCAAAGAATAATCTTTTGAAATAAAACATCAATTTTACTTTGTTTTTAATTTATTGTTATTAAAAATAATCTAACATATTCTCAAGGGTGGGGGCTTCTTGGATCCCACCCCCTTCTCTTTTCAACTGGCACCCACCCACTTCGGTAGCCGCATGGTCTAGAACGCTACTCTCACAGTAGACTAGACTGCCGACGACGGGGAAATCCAGATTCGAGACCGGTCGGGTATACTGAGGGTGGTTTTTCCCTAAACTGTTTCCCACTCTCTCTCACTCCACGCAAATGCGAGTACAATTCCTATACATTCAACGTTCCTCTTCCCTAACCTATTAGCGTAATTAGTACATAAGCGTACAACCCTATTGGTTAGTAAGACGCGTTGCTAATAAAAAATAAATAAAAACTCACCTTCCATAAGCCATACCCTGCGCACGTTTATGTTTAGGCATTAATTCAAAGACTAACCCTTTTACCATAATGGCTTACGTACACTAAAACACTCACTGGTAACATATAAATTAATAACACGGACGCAAAACAACTATCTGTTGCATATAGTCGATGCTCGGGCTCGACTCAAAATTGGAGAACATGTTTTCTAGCGCCCCTTATGAGTAGACTCAAAAAACAAGTTAGATACCGCTTGCCATTACAGACATGCGATGAGGCCCTTTTTAAATCAACTCAAACGAAGACAAATACAGATCCGAAATAATAATATTTAGCACCAGCGTTTTACTACCCGTTCGGAAATCCATTCTTAACTAATAATTACGTTAATGGGCTAGGAACTGGGAAGGTTGAATTTTAGAGGAAGTGAACCCGCATTGACGCGGAGGAATAGTGGAAAGCCATTTTGGAAAAAAAAAATCCCCTCAGTTCACCCGAGTGAGAGTCAAACCTCGATCTCCCCGTCCTCGGCAGTCTAGCTCAACACGAAACTATCGCGTTAGCTAACTACGTCACCGAGGCGGGTAAATATGAAATAATAACTAATCGTTCCTCTACCTTATTATTTTTAAATCTTGGCAACACCGTTGTTGTAGGTGACCTGGTGGTCTAGGGGTAAGGTGTCAGACTTCTGTGCTGGCGGCTGGGGTTCAAACCTCGGTCCCGGCACAGATTTATCTGATTTCCAAACCCTTCCTTCACCTCTGACAAGACATCTTGTGATTGTGGGGAATGCCAGGCCTCCACCGTGGTTCGGATTCCACGTTAAACTGTAGGTCCTCCAGTTCATCTCACAATCACCTTACCATTACACATTAGCGTTTAAGTGCGTATAACCCGAACGGGTAGTAAGACGTGGTGCTAATAATAATAATAATAATAATAATAATAATAATAATAATAATAACGTTGTTTAAAAACCCTGACTATTTATAATTTGAAAAACCTCCTAGCAGTGGCACTGGCAGAAATGTTTTCAGGAGGTTGGGGGTTGGGGGGTAAAATATATTCCCTCACCCACCCACACACACGTGTGCCTGAAAAAAACCTTCTGCGAGCACTGTCAATATACTGGCACTCTATTCTTAAAATAAAGAAATTGCAAAGAGAAAGGTTCAACCTGAACGTGACTAGCAAATTTATAAATTTAAAATAAATAGAACGTAATTTTTTTTCCATAGCTCTATAAATCATTTTGGTATCATAAATATAGTCTTAAATTTGGGAATTTGGTGATATCATTTTAAAATCTCAAATATTATTCATTACTATACATTATACAATGATTAAATAAGCTTACAATAGTTGTTCTTAGGAAGGAGGCCTTTATTATTTCATTGAGATAAAAATAAAACATTTTTTAAAGTATTCAATCTAATACAGCTTCGTTTGAAGAAAAAGAATGGTAGTGCAAACTCTAGAAGATTACATCTTTTTAAACAATGTTTTCTTGTAAGAAAAAACATTTCATGCATTTAATTAAATTTGAAATTCCGTGGAGAGGGCTGGTGCTAGATTGCGAATGAAAAAAAATAAAAAAAATCATTGCAATAATAATAATAATAATTATTATTATTATTATTATTTAAAGGTGTGCGAAGTTCACGTTTTAAGTTCGTAGCGAACTCGAATCGAATGAATGAAATATTCTCGACGCTGAAATGAAGATCGAATATTTTATATTAGTTGTTTTATGTTTAAAAATGTATTTTAACTTGGTTATTCATATAACTTTATGCACTAGAATCACTGGTAAAACGTCTTATTGCACAAATGTTTCTAATATTCAGTCTAAAATTTGAATAAAGCAACTTACAAATAAATTACTTCAGATTTTTTCTATATGAATATTGTCTTTTATGGTTCAAAACAAACATTCCAGAATGGCAATAATATACCATTATTGTCGGAGATTAGTAACTGTCTAAGCCTGATTTTTTTCAAAGCTTTTCACACTCTTAGTAATGTGTAATATCAAGTTCATTTCCTTATTTATCGGTTGAGCAGCCGAGACAAGTTTAGTCTTACTCGTAGTTGATATATTAGACGCTAAGGACCGTTGGCGCTAGAGTTCACTAGAATCTGACGTAGAAGCAAAGCTGATCCAAGTGTTCGCGACTGCGCGAGTCTGTAAGCGAGTTTCAGGCTGTTAGGTGTTCTTTTGACGTCGCGTGTGTTGATATTTGTAAATTATAAGTGTTTATCGAGTATTGAAAAGAAAATAGGGGCTACAGATCAATTCTAATTGGATACGTGAATCGATAAAACGTCACTTTCGATTAATACTATTTATGTAAGCCTCTTAGTTCGCGTAAGAAGTTGGAATACTCTTGAAAACCTTCCGTGTGTTTGTGTGACGTTGACCGTGAATGCCAATCGTTATTTTGGCTTAGCCCATACGGTTATACTGTACTCTAGCCTAAATAGGCTTCCAAAGTGCTTTGTGTTATCAGAAAATAGACTTAGCTATGGTTGTAGTAGGTGTAGCTATGGTTTCTATTCAAACGCAATATTGAAATTATCTACAAATCAAGTTTCGAGCTGCGAGTAGGATTGGATCAGGGACTTACTTGCTGATATGTATTGAGGTTATACATCCAGTTGCTTTGTGACTTGTTTTTTGAGTGTGGTTTTGGTTCGAATCCTGGTTCAGAATGATGTAGAAGTGTTGCTAAAGTGACTTAAGCGATGTGGTGGGGTGAAGAGTTTAATTGCAAGACCCAAGTATGAATCGGGGGTACCTCGTACCCTGCTCTCCATACCTTTACCTGGTGAGTAGATACCTATTATTTTATTTTTATTTTTTGTTTGATACAAACACACATGGTCCAGTGGTGCACCCAAAAATTAAATTTGGGATTCCACAGAACTACTTTTTTTTTTACAATTAAGAATTATAGGGGCAAATGTAACCATACCTTTTTTGGATATAATATGAGTATCATGGGTTTTAAACTTATTTGATATCTTCATATGAGTTTTATTTAATATGTTTTGAGATTTTATTAACATTATTCGCGGATTTGTTGGTGGCGTCTGCCCCGCTTGTCCTCCAAACATTGGCTTCGCCACTGATACAGACAGTCCATTATAATAATACAAATATTACCATTTTAAAATCAATTATCAACAGCGGTGGTCTTGAGGGGTAAAGTGCTCACCTCGGAATCCGATGTTCGTGGGTTCAAAACCAGGCCGGAGTCGACGGATTTTTCCTTGAGCGATAAAAATCCGTAGCACAATTTCCCTCGGAGGGGAACTAAAGCCGCCGTCGGTCCCATCTCATATTGTTGCATGTTAAAGATCCTTTGAGAAGTTTTGTGAAAATACCTTTCCTGGCAAAATTTGTAGGACATTTCGCTCTCGTTCATAGAAATTCTCGTCGGTAGATGTAATAAGTTGGTTCTGTTACTGCAGGTTAGATACCTAGAATAAATAAAAATAATTAAAATTAAATTAATCTCATTAGGGGAACGGTTCACAACGAGGGTGGGATTTTTTTTTCTTTCTTTCTTTATTAAATTATTTAAAAATGTAATATTTTTTACCACTTGTATAAACAACATAAGCAAATTTCCGATTATAAC
>CABFOW010000175.1:370770-381431 GCA_902141385.1 Timema californicum
TTCTAAATTGTTAAAAAAAATCTTAGAAAACTCACCCTATTTTCACAATAACTTTAGATTCATGTAAACTCTTATCTTGAAGCACGATTCCATAGTTTCCGATTCTATTATTAGGCTGTCTTGATCCTTTAATTCCTTAATTCCTTCTAATAAAAAGGGTTTTATTGGTTTTAAAGGACCCATATGTATTTTGGGTTGTACTTTTTAGTTTGGCATGTAGTCCTAGACCCATTTAAAACAAAAGTTACTAAACCAATGGTATGATCTTTTAACTTAGTCTCTGTCTTAGACCATGCTCTAGAATTTTCAGAATTTAAAATCCATATTTTAATTTAAAGATAAAACTCAAGTAGACTATTGATAAATGGACGGACGGACGGACGGACACACACACACACACACACACACACGTTAATTTTGTTATGACTTGTTAAACAGTATAAAATGAAAATATATTTTCTTACATAGCATAAACTAAATGTTTTTAACATATACTGAAATTTACAATAGTAAATATTCAAACAGTTCCACTGCAAAATGTTTCAAGCTCGCATGTTCGACGTAAAAAGAAGTACAAACGCTGAAAATGAACATAGAGACCAAGGAAAGTAATCAAATTTTACATGTAGCTCAAATGTTACTTATAAACCGTAACAATTCACAAACACTACCTATTGTATCCGCCACGGGTCAAGGTGGAGTTTGGGGGTGCCCTAAAAACGAGGATATTCTAAGCTGGCGTTTATAAAAAAAACAAGGTTACAACTCATAAAATACTAGGCCTACTACAGTCTTATTTTCATAAAAAGTCCCGTTATTTGAAAACCGGAAAACATGTTGCCACAATGGAGGAAATGAAATTATTACAACTATGTTATTACATTCCTTAGTTCGTTTTAATTAATAATTAGGGGTGTGGGAAGCCCACTATTTCAATTCGAAGCGAAATCGAATCGAATAGGCCTATGTGAAATATTCTCGAAGCAGAATCGAAGTTCGAATATTTTTTTGTTAGTGTTTTTACACTAGAAAAATATATTATATTGTTATTTATTGAACTCTATGTACTGAATTTACTTAAAAAATGTTGATCGCACTTAACTTACAATTCAACTACTTAGGAGTTTTTCTAAACAAATATTGTTTTATACTATACATAAATGGCAATAATTGACCATAAATCAAGTATTTTAGCTGTCAATATTTTAATTGGTGAAGCTTAAAAGCCGGAATTTTTTCGGAGCGAAGTCGAAGCTGACATTTGTTTTGAAGATTTGAAGCTTTGGCAACCCCTATTAATATTGTATACGCTTCGGTGACTACATGGTCTAACGCGCTACTCTCGCAGTAGACTAGACTGCAGATGACGCGGGGAAAGAGGTTCGAATCTCGGTTGGGTACGTATCGAGGGTGGTTTTTCACTTTGCTGCCGCGCAAATGCGTGTACACTTTCTATAAATATAATCTCCCTAATCCCTAAATCCATTAGCGTGATTAGTAGGCCTATATAGACGTATAACTCGAACGGGTAGTAAGACGTGGTGCTATAAAAATATTAGTAATGTAATGATACCGTATACAGTAATCCATAAAGAAGTATTATTAGGGATGTCGTGGAGAGGGAGCACCGTTCCGACACTGCTTTTCGTGGAAAAATATTAAATTTCACTATGCCAAGCTAAATATTAAAATGTTCTTGTGTTAAAAAGTATTCAATATATATATATTTTTATTTTTATTATATCAATATTATCTTAAAACCTTTTTTCATAATATAAATCAATAAATTCTGAAGAAAAAGGGTGATGGTCTAAAGTGGGTTTTCTCCAAAATTAGGGTTTGGGTACCGGTATGTTTTGTATAAAAATGAAAGTAATTTTACCCTCTCAAATATAAAACATTTTTTGTTGTTTTAGATACAATCATTATTTCATGTTGCCAAAAATTGCCTGAACATTTCCTTTACAAGATTATGAAAAAATTATCTAATAGTGTTTTTTTTTAAATAATGGTAAAGCGTAATTTTCTCACGAATGGATATATCTGATACCTAGAAAAAGTTACTAGTTTTCCTTTCCCGGAATCATAAATCAAATTGTTATCTGCAGCTGTCACTTTTGACAGATATAATCAATACCAATAAAATAATAGGATACTGTAATAACATGTTTTAAATGTTGATAAATAGAAAATGTTTATTTTCTAAAAGGTGCTTCCGTATGTCCACCCGCTATTCTCCTACAATTTGTCTGCTCATATCAAGTCTGACTATCAGTAAGTTCGTCTACATTAGATATGTGAGATGGAGTATTTTCAGTCTTGGAAACTTGTCCTCTAATTCCTATTTAAATGGACTGGATACATCCCGAGGGTCATTACCAGATAGTCTACATGCAATACTAGCGATTAAAGTTACCTTCTCACACTTTTTGGTCGGCGATTGGCTGTGTCGCTAAATTCACGATTCCCCAGTTTGTAATACCGTTAACCAAATATGTAAATACGTCATTGTTATAAACAAAGCTCCCACGAATACTTGTCCTTCCTATGTAATTTTACTTAGTTATTTACTTACTTACTCTATGGCCCTAAGGACTTGGAAGCTCATTGCCGCACATACAAAAATACGCCACCTATTCCTTTCTTGAACTATCTAGTTCTATCCAGTCCACCTCATTACACCTCATCCCTATCCTGAGCTAGTTATGTCCAGTTCACCTCACTACAGCGTGCCTATCCTTATCTTGAGCTAGTTCTATCCAGTCCACCTCATTACACCTCATCCCTATCCTGAGCTAGTTATGTCCAGCTCACCTCAGTACATCTTGAGCTAGTTCTATCCAGTCCACCTCATTACACCTCATCCCTATCCTGAGCTAGTTATGTCCAGCTCACCTCACTACAGCCTGCCTATCCTTATCTTGAGCTAGTTCTATCTAGTCCGCCTCATTACATCCTATCTCTTCCAGGTCCATTCTAATGTTATCCTCCCATCTGCGTTTAGGTCTTCCCAGGAGTCTCTTCCCATTGGGTTTGCCAGTCAATACTCTGAACACGATTCTAGATTCTATCATTTGCGCTGCATGTCCTGCCCGCCGTAATCTACGAGATTTGATTACTCTAACACTGCCTTATGTTGAAGTACAGGTCATTTAACTCATCATTATGTAACCTCCTCCGCTCCCCAGTAGCCTCATCCCTTTTCTAGACCAAATATCTTCCTTAGCACCTTGTTTTCGAACATCCTAAATTCCCCCCACCGTCATTTAAGGTAAAAGACCATGTTTCACAACCATAGAAAACAACCGGCAAAACTATTGGTTTTGTATATTCTTAGTTTCGGTGGCGTAGTTGGCTAAAGCTCTTGTAGTGTTGAGCTCGACTGCTGAGGACAGGGAGATCGAGGTTCGAATCTCGGTCGGGTGAACTGGGAGTGGTTTTTCCTCAATGGTTTTCCACTCTCCCTACACGCAAATGCGGGTTCACTTCCTCTAATTATACCTTCCCAAATCCTAATCCATTAGAGTAATTAGTACTTAAAGCGTATAACCCGAACGGGTAGTAAGACGCGGTGCTAAATAATCTTGAGCTAGTTCTATCCAGTCCACCTCATTACACCTCATCCCTATCCTGAGCTAGTTATGTCCAGCTCACCTCACTACAGCCTGCCTATCCTTATCTTGAGCTAGTTCTATCTAGTCCGCCTCATTACATCCTATCTCTTCCAGGTCCATTCTAATGTTATCCTCCCATCTGCGTTTAGGTCTTCCCAGGAGTCTCTTCCCATTGGGTTTGCCAGTCAATACTCTGAACACGATTCTAGATTCTATCATTTGCGCTGCATGTCCTGCCCGCCGTAATCTACGAGATTTGATTACTCTAACACTGCCTTATGTTGAAGTACAGGTCATTTAACTCATCATTATGTAACCTCCTCCGCTCCCCAGTAGCCTCATCCCTTTTCTAGACCAAATATCTTCCTTAGCACCTTGTTTTCGAACATCCTAAATTCCCCCCACCGTCATTTAAGGTAAAAGACCATGTTTCACAACCATAGAAAACAACCGGCAAAACTATTGGTTTTGTATATTCTTAGTTTCGGTGGCGTAGTTGGCTAAAGCTCTTGTAGTGTTGAGCTCGACTGCTGAGGACAGGGAGATCGAGGTTCGAATCTCGGTCGGGTGAACTGGGAGTGGTTTTTCCTCAATGGTTTTCCACTCTCCCTACACGCAAATGCGGGTTCACTTCCTCTAATTATACCTTCCCAAATCCTAATCCATTAGAGTAATTAGTACTTAAAGCGTATAACCCGAACGGGTAGTAAGACGCGGTGCTAAATATAATAATATAATACATTTACTATCTATTTTTATTTTACCAGAGAATCTCATCTCTTGACCCACATGAATCTTTGTTTCACCCCTGGAATACTCTCCTCGTCACTGGCATGTACTGGTGATGTTTGGTGATGGCGGAAAGGGGGGGAATAAAGGCCTCCTTTAATTAAAGCTCTCTGCTATCATATTTAAATGGCTTGGAACTGCCGCTAAGTGTTGACGGGGTTATTATTACCACAATTCCCAACAAGCGGTCCATTGGTCTCTTTGCAAGAGAGATGCTCATGGCTTACACTGCACCGACAAGTTTTGATCAACATCTACACATACCCCGCGTGGTCGCTGCTCACTCGGATAAAGGCGATAGTCTCGTCTAGTCTGGTTTATGGGTGGGGTTCGAATATTGGACGGGTGTAATTGGGTGCTTTTCTCTAAACGGTTTTCCACCCTACTTCCACGCAGTTGCGAGTACCGTAAGTTTTATCCACATTATACGCTCCTCATCTCCTACCATGCTATATCATCTTTACTTGACTGGTTCTCTGAACCTTGTATCAATTATTATTTTCCAATCATTATGTAATTAATAGTTATATTTTGTTTGTTTAAACACACTGTTCTTTCAGCATATTGTCTTACTACTTATTGAGGTTATACGCATAATCATAGTTACGCTAATGAGTCACAGAGGTTGAATTTAGAGGAAGTGTACCCGAATTTGCGTGGAAGGAGAGTGGAAAAACCACCTTCGGTACATCCCGCCGTGATTAGAGCCCGGATATCACCGCGTCATCGTCAGTCTAGTCACTTGTGAGACTGGCGCCTTAAACCATGCGGCCACTGAAGCAGGTCACAATTTAAAATTTTATTTTCTTGAGTAGGGTAGTGAAATACAAGGCAAAAAAATAAATAATTTAACCAACTTCTGAGGGGCAACGTAAAATGTTAAATATATAAATACATTTATGTACAACTCTCTTTTAAAACAAGATGGGACTTTGACGTCCAAGTTCGGTCGCCCTATGTGTGGACTATTAGTTGCTCTGGTGGAACAGAACGTTGGACAGGGTACACCTATACTCCATTCACGGTAGAAATTACTCTCTGAAAGGTCTATTTTCCTACCAATATCCTACTATAGAATATATTTCTGGTAGGGAAAAAGGCCTTTCAGAAAACAATTCCTACGCTGAACAGACTTTATGAATGCCGTCTTCACGTCGTACCCAGAATGAGATGTTGCGATGATGGTTATTATGAAGGCGTGGAGCCGGGGTGGGTCTTAACCAAACCTTGGTGACCTTTGGGATCATTCCCCTAAAGATAAACATACTAAAGGAACCAGCTGGGAATCGAAACCAGGATCTCCTAGGTTCGTAGCCAGGTGGACTGACCACTACACCACGGGCCAGTCATATGTATGTTATAGAATATGTATAACTTGCACTATGCACTGACAACTTTGGAGGTATAAAGTTAAAAATAAATTATAGCTAGGGGTACGTGAGCAAAAAAAAAAGGTTGAACACCACTGTTCTAGAGGGCACCAATCTCGTAATAGACTAGACTGCCGATGACTGGGAGATAGGGGTTCCAATCCCGGTCTGATGTACTGATGGTGATTTATTCTAAATGGTCTTCCACTCTCCTTCCACGCAAATGCACACTTTCTCATCCCTAACGCATTAGCGTAATTAGTAGGCTGCATATGCTTATAACGTGAACGGGTAGTAAGACGCGGTGATAAAAAAACTTTTCTAGCTTTCAGATAAGGTCCTTCCTATGAACATTAGAGACTATACAACCCAGTTGTAACGCACCAGATATTCACTAATGTTCTAAATGACTAATATCCTTTTGTTGTGTCAGCAACGCGTCTTATATGGTCTATCCGATGAGGTAGGGTCGAAGAAGATAAGAGTTTAGACTAAATGTATCTGCATTTGCGTGAAAGGAGAGTGTGAAAATGATAAAATGAAGAAAAATACACCCACAGTACATCCGGCTGCGATTTTACCCCCTCATCCCCGTCAACGGCAAATCAAACCAAACGATGTTGACGCCTTGGCACGAACACCCCCCATCGTTGCGAGTACAGGCAGTGTAAAATCTTGTTGAAGGTAGTGTGTGTGTGTGTGTCTTGGTGTGAGAAGTTCAAGATATCCAGTCAGCACATGGCCAATGGACGCGTATATGATGTATTAATAGATCTGCAGGGGAGATGAGCCAACCAGCAAGAAACCGGAGCTGTGGATGTAAACATTGCAGTTGATTATCCGAGGGAGGCGGCGCTCGGACGCCATCGGTTGACCTCAATCAAATAAAACTAACTGTAGGCTACTGTGCTTAAGAAATAGGCGCGATTAGTTTTGAGACTCTGGTAGCCTCTTCACTTGAGACACAGGACCAGGTTCAAGGTCAGACTTAAACATGTTTCACACTATGGGGTCACTCACGCTCACACTCTCGTCATGTTCACGTTCACACTCTCACACTCTCACGCTCATGGGGTGCACCGAGGTATTCACACTGCGACGAATTTTCAAGAGTTTTCATATCAGAAGCAGGATTAGTTCCATGGCAACACAATATTTAATTACATTTGTAGGTTTAACTTAAAATATATATATATATATATATATATTTATTAATCACAACTTGTGAATGTGTGGAATTCCAGTCCTCCGCCGTGGTCTGGATCCCACGTTAAACTGTAGGTTCCTCCATTTAATCTCACAATCACCCTACCATTACACATCAGCTTAAGTGCGTATATTATTATTATTAGCACCGCGTCTTACTACCGGTTCGGGTTATACGCACTTACGCTAATGTGCAATGGTAGTGTGATTGTGAGATGAAATGAAGGACCTACAGTTTAACGTGGAATCCGAACCACGGTGGAGGCCTGGCATTCCACACATTCACAAGATGTCTTGTCAGAGGTGAAGGAAGGGTTTGGTAATCAGATAAATCTTTGCCGGGACCGAGGATTGAACCCCGGCCGCCAGCATAGAAGTCTGACACCTTACCCCTAGACCGCCAGGTCACAAAGTGCGTATAGCCCGAACGGTTATTAAGATGCGATGCTAATAATAATATTTTTTTTAAGATAGTAAAATAAACGTCGAGACTTACTTGTATTGTTTATTTTCTTCCATACTTTTTTTTTAAACATTATCGCTATAAAATTTGTATGCCAAGTTGTAAAGTTAAGGCTGGTATTACACTATCACATTTCTGTCAAATTTCTTTGATCAAAGATCTGTGATCAAGAAAATGTGATGTAACTTTGATGACTCCTCAAAGATCTTTGATCACAGAAATATTTTACAAATCTTTGATCACATATTTTCGTTATAGAACATGCTCTAAGGTTTGATCAAAGAAAATGGCGCCTGAAAGATTATCCTACATGTGCGAATCAGTCATAGCATTTCTTAGGTGTGTATTTTTTCTTTTAATTAATGGAGTGACTTTTGCTACCAAATATTTAAAAGTTTCACCGTTCATGCGTAAATATTTTTGATAAGATTCCGGATCTTCAGTTTGAAGTTTCTTTAGCAGGCAACTGTTAATCCCTCTTGAATTTTGTCTCCCAACCCAGGTAGAATCCACAATCATTTAACAGGTTTTCTTTTAGTTCCAAGCAACAATGAGATTATCACAATAACACTCTCAGTCGCTGCACTTGGAATTAAACCAATGGAGTAAATTATTTTAACAACATATATTGTAGCGACTGTGAAAGAAATGTGATGTAGTGTAATAACACATCTTTGATCAAAGACGGCGTTAAATCTTTTATCATATATTTGATCAAAGAAATATATGTAATATATTTCTTTGATCAAAGAAAAATATGATAGTGTAATACCGGCCTAAGGTTTGGTTCAATCAATCAAGTTAAATCAATTTTTCGTCCATGAGGTCCATGTTGGTTCGACGGGTTGAAAACAAACTGGAGCTTGGGACTATATTGTACATGTCATGTTTACAGTAGCGCTCCATTCGGGTTACCATCAAAATACCGCGCTCAAAATATTCTCGACAAGGATCGCCGGGGCCATTATGAGTGCGCGGGAGCGTGGCAGTCTCTATAGTGTCAACACTCCCATTTGATTTGCACTGCACGATATTTGAGCTTAGTCTGAGCACTGTGTGAATGGAGCGTGGCATTCCCTATAGTGTGAAACAGCCTTTAGTACGCCTCCAGTACTGGACAACACCTACTTACACCAGAGTTGAATGGGCCAGTTTTATAGTCAGACTTAGTACGCCTCCAGTACTGGACAACACCTACCTACACCAGAATGGAATGGGCCCGTTTCATAGGGCCAGTTTCATAGTCAGACTTAGTACGCCTCAAGTGCGGCGCTACACTGAATACTGGACAACACCTACCTAAACCAGAATGAAATAGGCCAGTTTCCTATGCGAGAACGGCCCATTCCATTCTAGTCTAGGTAGGTATCGTCTTGTACTTAGTGTAGCGCCGCACTTGAGGCGTACTAAATTTGACTATGAAACTGACCCTAAGTCTGAAAATGAAACTGGACCATAGATAAAACACGTCTAATCTAACTTTACTTATATAACTAAATACCTATTGTAGGAATTTTGTTTGAAGAACCTTTTATAATATTAAAAAAAAACTTTTTTATTTGTGGTCAACATTAAAAATATTTTACTATATTATTAGTGTTATTTTATAAGTAGTAATAATATCTACCAAAATATCGTTTATCAAATCGAGCAAATACCAGTTTGCGTGGTCGAATGGTTTCAGGCGTCACTCTCGTGTTGTACTGGCCTGTTGCAGACGTAGAATTCTGGTCGGTTCTACTGAGGTTTTTCTTACTAAATAATTTCCCACTCTCCTTCCACACGAATGCGCGTGGATAACCTCTAAAATGCTTCCTTCTTTATCCCTACCCCATTTGAATAATTATATGTAAGTTTATAACCTGAACAGGTAGTAAGACACGGCGATAAAAAACAATATAGGCCCATAGGCCCACTACTATATATACAGTAGTGGGCCTATGGGCATATATATATATATATATATATATATATTATTAAAATCTAAATGTTATGTTTTGATGTAGTTCTTATTAATTCACTTTAAAATACCCGAGTTTGCGTAGCTCAATATTAATAAACTGTTATTATAATCTCTATGAAATACAGTTTTAATTTCTTTTGTTACGTAACGTGAGCGTGCCTTTGTTAATTAGCGCTCTGAGAGCTTCTTCTAATTAATGAGTTGACAGCGCCCGTGTGGACCGGCCTAGTTACACTAGTCTTTAGTTGCGCCATGACAATTATATCTTACTGTCCAAGTGTACTATCCTCTTCCTCACGAGTACCTAACGACATCACATGTGCAACTGGCTCTCCACATGTGCTATCCTTTTCCTCGCTATAAGCGCCATAATATGTGCAACTGACTGCCCAAATGTGTATCCTCTTCCTCGCTATAAGCGCCATGACATGTGCAACTGACTGTTCATTTTGCTTTCCTCTTTCTCCCTAGTTGTATTTAATGTAATAATTGATTTTTTTAAATTTACATTTTTAAAATTTTCTTATATTTTTAAAACTATGTGTAAACTTGGACATAGTTCGGCTTTGGCCTGCATTTCAAACAAGCCGTATTGGTGGTAGGTAGATGCGGGTATTCTCACGATCGTCAAAAAGTTGGTTGGTTGGGTTATTCATTTCCCTTTGCTATATTGATTATCTGTTACACCAGGATACTATGAACAAGCAAGAGGTAATCTACTACATTACCAAACCAAAAGAATCCTCGTTGCTTCACAGGCCATTGGTAGAACTTTTTTTTACTGTGTCCTACACTATTGAATACTAGGCAGAATTAAAACGGGCTTTCCAGTAACCTGGAAAACAGAGAATTTGCTTGGTCAGGGAAAAGTCAGGGAATTTTAATACCACTTTTAGAATTTTTACGTATTCACTAAAAAAAACAACCCAAATTTTATTTACCATAGTTCAAAATAACGCATTTCTTCTAGTTTATACACATGCGAATCGCTTTTAACACAGTTGGGTGTATTAATCTTAGTTATCAAGGTCAACATGTGCGAGTCGTCTGCAAGTGATGTTAAATGAACGTCAGAATTTCAACCAAGATTTGCGGTAGAGAATGGATAAGATTCCTGACACTAGCACAGGCCTCATCTACTATGCAAACCAATTCTGGTGCATTTCCTTGTTAATTGACTCTTTCCCTGTGTTCTTAGTCTAGTGTAAGCTACGCGGACGTGTGCCACAAAAAAAAAAAAAAAAAAAAAAATTTAT